>LXGU01000082.1:0-43378 GCA_001640685.1 Catunica adiposa
ACAGCCCTCGGGCTGGGCCGGCAACTGGCCATGGGAAGCAAGGTCTCCGGTTCCAATACCTGCATACTCTGCCACAACTTGTGGCAGATGTCGTCGTATTGTGGCTAAAATTCTAGACCATATGTAGACGTAAACCAATACAATCAATCAATCAATCGGGTTAAAGTGGGGCTTGCTAACTCGGCACTCGACGTTGAGAAAGGAAGTTACACAGAAATTCTACAAATGCAATGCCTTCTACTTTTGGAGGTTCTAAGCTAAGTGGCAAGTGACATTCCAGAATAGGAAGTAAGACATTATTAAACTAGTATAATGAAAGCTTGATTATATTTTCCTTTTTGGTAGCTTGAAGGTCTATTCAAAGGCCGATAATTGTGAAATATCTGCACTAAGTGGCCGTCCCTGAATTATCTCCGCCATGATGATACCAGCTCCCAAGCCCATTGAAATACCCCAAGGCCCATGACCACACGAGATGAAAACACCACCACTGCCCTCAGTATTGATACCACCTAACTTTTCATCACTAATCCTGCCCATTAACGGTAGCCCAGTTTTAGTCGTCGGCCGAAAGCATAATGATGTTCTCACAAACTCGCCGTCACCCGCAACTAGCTTTCTAGCCGCTTGCTTCAAGGGTTCGACCAATTTCTCATCGTCAACTTTGCCTGTAGGCAATTCTGGCAGCGGAACATCCGGGTTCAGCCCACCTAGCCATATCTCACCGTCGGGGCTTCCAGATCCTGCAACGGGAGCCCGAGTGAAGTATTCTGGGGCAAACCCTGGGAAAGTCGAGTTGAATACTCCATATGGGCTGTCACCAGTCTTATGCTTAAAAACAACGCTGTACCCAGGCATGGAGATAATGTTTAGTGGAGTAGGAGCGGAAGGAAAGAGAGTTGCAAAGACCTTGGGGGTCCAGCACCCAGCGGAGAGGAGGATACGATTGCATAAGATTTGAGCGGGGGCTTCAGGATGACTGGAAGTCAAATTTATACCAGAGAGATTTCCGTCAGCGCTAGTGATAACCGAAGTAGCTTGTGTGTTAGGGTAAATGTTGACTCCTCGTGACTGGCACTCGATGAGAAGAAATTCACATAAAGCCTTTGGATCACTATATCCAGTTAGTTCACACTGAAGATAATCTGATACTCATGAAAACTTACACCTGTGCCCCCGAATTTGGTAATCCAATCTTCTGCAAAACGTCACCCTCTCCCCTCCTCAACCATTCCGGCCCCTCCGTAACCTCACCTCCAAACCCTGCCGCCGCCCTCGCTCTCGAATCCCCACCAAACAACCAATCAAAGCCCGACCCCCCGTCACCATCCCCATCCCCGTTCACAACCGCCTGACTAACTGTCGTGATACTTGAATATCCCCAACGACTGTTCCCGTCATTCGCCTCGGCGAGCCTCCGGTGTTCGTCAAAGGAGAGGGCACCTAGGGGCTGGACGGCGGGGGCAAACCAGTTGCGGGACAGGAAGCCACCGGCGTGGGCAGAGGCGGAGAGGTGGAAGGGGGTGGCATCGATGAGGTGAATTGTGGAGGGTGTTTGGTGGGAGGAGAGGTAGTAAGCAGTGGCGAGGCCGATGATGCCGCCGCCGATAATTGCTGTTTCTTGGGACATCTTTAGGCTTATGGAGTGGTGAGTGTGGTTGAGGGGATTACGCGGATAGTTTAGTGATATGGCGTTGATTTATATTAGTTATGATGAGTGTTGATTTGGTAATTGAAGAAAGAGCTGCTTTCCGCGGAGACAAAATGCAGATTCTAGAAATTGTAAGGTAGACTGCAATGTTGACAAAATAAAATTCCGATGATATTCTCATTTCAACTAGGTATATGTAATGACTGAAGCCATTGTATTTGATTTCGAGTTTTCCGAGGGAAATTATTATGGATGGATTAAATTATATTAAATTATGACAACAACATGGCGGGATCTTAGTCCAATGAGATCTAATACGCCCCATAATAGCTGGATGGCCACATAATTGACTTTAATTGAACTGCAATTGCCAATTTTTATTTTGAGCTTCTAACCACTTCTGGATAGTGGATCATGAGGAGTGCATGAAGGATATTAATCCTATACCATGACTCCAGGAGGGGCACAGCTTTCCAGGGCACCTTGAGGGCCAAGACATCTTGAACATGTAAGCCCTTTTTGGGGTTTAGGAAGAGTAGTCTGGTGAGCAAGACATCTGTTTAAGCTATGCCTCATTGTTCACATGCTTTTTAAAGATATATAGAAATATGTTGGCCTACTGGGTTCGTTATTTTCTTGTATACTTGGATAGCTGCAACCAACTCAACAAGTAATTGTTAAATGACGACGTGGGCCTTGAATACGAAAAAAAAACAGAAAGTAGAATTCTATATCAATATTTAAAAGATGACTGAGCGAGTAGGGGATCAAGTTCACACTTCATTTAATGTCAATGGTTATAGCTCATCGATATTTCGGATGGCACTGGAGGACTTTGATGGCCATTTTTATATGATACCATCATAGATATCAGGGACATGCTATGTGCTGCCTTAGCTATGGAATGCATAAGTCCTAGCTGCTTAATAATATCAAGGAGCCTAAAAAACTTAGTAATATGAAGTTCTGTGATACCAGGTGTGCTGGAATTCCTGACACATGATGGTAGATAACTGCAGTCAATCGAAGGCATTGGCTCGGATTTAGCAGAGCATACAAAACTGCCACGTGTGAAGGCTAGTGGCCATTAAGTCACAGCTAGCCATAAGGTATAAGAGCTCAACATTTTATGTCAATATGGCGAAACAATATATTGAAATATTTCCCCCAAAGTATATCCTATACCTGTGATTCAGGATAGCCTATACACGGCACTTTATGACAGATTTTCCAAGATCTACCTTAGGCGACCGGAGAATGATCCTTGGGATTAGAGCAATACAATGTGGCACTGTTAGACGCGACTGCTGTCATGCCAGCCCTTCGGTAACAGTGTTCTAGCACTAGATGATTGACTAGTTGGTTGATGCCGAAGAGATCACCGGGATAGTCTATTATATACTTTTTTAAGCTTGTTGTCAGACGCTTGCTGTAGCCTTAACTCAGAATATGCTTAATGCATGGGAGTCCAGGCTGAAATATTGCATGGGAGTCCATGAACGGAAAACGTTTAAGTCAAGTTAATATTGAAAGCAATTGTATTTTATACAGTGAAAAATAAGCCATTGCATTCTTTTCCATGTGTCAAATGTGCTCTAGGCCCTGAATATATTTAGTTCCGGATGGGTTGTCTGGCATCACCAAGTGCCGACAAGCACTGGTCTCGGATCTCCATGAGTCAGGCCCTTGGGCCCTTGAATGTTGTAATTCTTGCTTGCCCCTTGATTCTAGTCGCAACCACAAATCTGCACATAAGAACTCCCGACCCTCCTTCTCCATGTCTTTGCTGGACCTGGCAGTAGTTGATCTCCGATAGGCCAAATTATCCGCTCATCAATCCTCTTCTCTCCCCCGCACTTTCTCGTCAAACAACCTTCCTTTACCAGAGCAGCCGTAGATCCCGACAGAAACATGTCGTTCTCCAATATTTGTTCCTCGCATATGATGCTGATTTGAATATTTACACTTCGTTTGGCAACCTATATGCGACGCATCTTTACTCCAAATACATCCAAGCTTCCTGATAGGTGCGCATAGATGTCAATGGTCTGTTCAGCATACCATCCCGAGAGAATAGCCAGCCATGTTGGCGTAAAGAAAGTTCGTGAGCGGTTCAAGGGACAAGATACACGGGCATACTCGCGCAGATTAACCAGGGGAGTTCATTAAAGTGCTCTGGCCAAGTTTGTATCAGGTCTTGAGGACCATGAAGCGTGGAGAGGGCTGAGCTCTTGTTTTGTGAGTATTATCATATGATGGCAGACTTGTATAAATAATTGCTTGTTGCTCACTCTAAAGTATGGCCTTTTCTTCTTCTGCTTCCCAAGTAGCTTGCTTATTACGGTCTCTACTATCACAATACAAATCTCATAAAAAAAAAAGACTCTCGTTACTTGCCATTTTCAATACTCTTCGTCTGTCATGCACTTCCACCACTCCTTCATTGCGCTGACGGCGGCGGCCGCTACCCTAATCTCGGCCACCCCTCTCACTCCTCGCGCCACCAACCCCACCAACGTTGTCCTCTTCACCGCCCCCAAAAACGCCGGATGGACCCCGCCTGGCGTCCTCTATGCCCGTGCCATCCAGCTCGCCTCCGGTGATATCATTGCCACTTGGGAAAACTACTCCCCTGAGCCTCCCCGGGTTTATTTCCCTATCTACAAATCCAAAGACAACGGCTCCACCTGGGCCGAAGTCTCTAAAGTCACCGATACCGTCAACGGCTGGGGTCTCCGGTACCAGCCTGACCTTTTCCAACTTCCCGAGGCTATTGGTGATTACCCCAAGGGTACCATTCTCTGCGCTGGTAACAGTATTCCTACGGACCTCTCTAAGACTAAGCTGGACGTCTATGCCAGCAAAGACGATGGTCTTACCTGGAAATTTGTCTCATCGCTGGGCTCAGGTGGCGAAGCCCGTCCTAACAATGGGCTCACTCCCATCTGGGAGCCCCTCTTGGTCTACGTGAACGGGACCCTCGCGGCTTACTATTCCGACCAACGGGACCCCAAGTACGGGCAAAAGCTTGTCCACACAACTACTACTGACCTGCACCAGTGGTCCCCGCTCGTCGACGATATCCACGATGACACAGATTATGATGCCCGCCCCGGTATGCCCGCCGTTGTCCAACTGCCCAATGGTAAATGGCTCTTCGCTTATGAAATCTGCGGGTCCAAGGGTGGTTGCCGCGTTAGCTACCGGATTTCTGACTCTCCGTTCAACGTCCTTTCGGCCCCTGCCACGCTTTTGCGGACTACTACCGGGGGGACTTTGACTTCGTCGCCAGCGGTTACTTGGTCGCCGGTTGGTGGGGTTAACGGCACAATTATCTTGTCTTCGGGGTCACAGCAGCAGGTTTTCACTAACCAGGCTTTGGGAGCTGCTAATGCTTGGGTGCCGAGAGCTGTTCCGAACTCGGCGAGTTACTCGCGGTGGGTGAAGACTTTTGATACGGACCCGAGAAAGCTTATCATTGCTGGTGGTGGTTGGCTTTCGTCGACTGCTGTTCAGAATCAGATTACGTACAGTGTTGTAAACGTTGCTGATCTGATCGCTTAAGGTGCGGTCCGAGAATCTTATAAATGAGATATAGGATATATTGATTTATTTATTAATTTGCGTCTGCTATGTTACTTGGGGGACAAATGACGCCGGACTTCCATAAGTGGTTACCGGACAGAGTGTAAGGCCGTGTGCGCTGTCCATGTATGAGCTTTCCACAAGCGGGTGCCCGTAATCTGAAAACTCTGTACCCCAGGCAAGCCGGTATGCCACTTCTAGCTCAGATATCATAATTAATTAATTAACTAATAAATAAACTGAACACACCCTTTTTTTTTCTTATATGCATTTGTATGTATTTATTGGTTTACGTCCCACGGTTTAATTTAGCCATAATACGACGGCTTCTGCACCATAAATTGTGACGTGTCGGCATACAGGTATTAGCACCGGGGACCTTGCTTCCAGTGGCTGATCGCCGGCCCGGGCTGAGAACCGTAAGAAAGTGGGCCCGTCTAATTTTTTTTCTTGATTTGATTGATTGATTTGATTTTATTGGTTTACGTCTACATATGGTCTAGATTTTTTTTTTTTTTTTCTTGGTCGTGAAATGTAGGTATTAGAAACCTTACTTGAAAAGCAGCAAACACAAGCAAATCCTCTGTGGCGCAATTGGCTAGCGCGTCTGACTGTTAATATCATCCATTGGAGTGCCGGCAATCAGGAGGTTGACAGTTCAAGCCTGTCCGGAGGAGCTTCCCTTTTTGTATATATATATACACTTGATCACTCAGTGTACAGACAAATTCTTATAATGACGTGTTAACATGTCAAACAATAAATATATTGACCGGTTATGTTATTTAATTCCACAAAATTCTGCATTGGAGAGATGGTCAACTCAGGAAGTGGTATTGGATCACCAGACTAACTGTACCAATACTTCAGCTGAATAACGATTTACATTTCTTTCCGTCGTTGGGTCACTCAAACTCCATCATGATTAACTAAGTTTATTGTATTTCATGTGGTTCATCCCAAGACAATGTTCGAATACCTGGTTATAGAGTGATGAGGCACAAATATAACATCATGCATATATAGTCGTATTAATCGCCCAACAGATGTTCTAAGCACCTGGGGTTTCAGGATTAATACTGATAGCACATTCACATTGCATCACGTGATAAACAGTAGAAGATAGAGTATAAATCAAACGTCAAATACACTATGATTACACTATAAATATCAAGTACAAATCTTGCACCTAGTATCCAACCCAGGCATCACCCCAATAATCAAACACAACACCTAGCTAGCATTCAAAGCTATAAAAAGAAGACGGTAATAAACGATAAGCAAATGGTAATAAAACAAGAACAAGAAAAATACAACTGTCCAGTCTAAATGGCAGCAAACCAGACAAGGAGAAATGTAAAAGGAAAGGTCGGAATCAAGTAACGATACGTATCGTTACTTTCGAGATGTTGTACAGAGAGGAGTGGAAGAAATAAAGGAGGAAAATAAGGTTTTTCTTTTTACGAAGGAACAATAAGATGAGCAACTAGCCTGTCACCGTTTACTGCTTCTTCTCACCCTCGGCGCCGGCCTGACCGTCGGCGGGGGGGGCCTGCTCAGACGCGTTGCGGGCCTTGTGCATCTTGTCGAAGAGGTTGAGGGAAGCGGCCTGGAGGGCGTCGGTCTTCTCCTTGATCTCCTCGGCAGTAGCAGTGCCCTCGCCAGCCTGAGACTTGGAGATGAACTCGCGGAAAGAGGCAATCTTCTCCCGGATGCCGTCAGCCTCAGCCTTGTCGAGCTTGTCGGCGTGGTCGTTCAGGGCCTTCTCGGTGTCGTTAAGCATGCCGTCGGCGCGGTTGGCAGCCTCAATGGCAGACTTGCGCTCCTTGTCCTGTTCGGCGTACTTCTCCGAGTCCTCAACCATGCGCTCAATCTCAGAGTCGGAAAGACCGGAGCCAGAGGCAATGGTGATAGACTGGTCCTTGTTGGTGGACTTGTCCTTGGCGTGAACGTGGACGATCGAGTCGGCATCAATGTCAAAGGTGACCTCAACCTGGGGGACACCACGGTGAGCAGGGGGGATGCCAACCAGCTGGAAGTTGCCCAGAAGCTTGTTGTCCTTGACGAGCTCACGCTCACCCTGGAAGACCTTGATCTCGACAGCGGTCTGGAAGTCGGCAGCAGTAGAGAAGACCTGCGACTTCTTGGTGGGGATGGTGGTGTTGCGGTTGATCAGGCGAGTGAAGACACCACCCAGGGTCTCGATACCCAGAGACAGGGGAGTGACATCGAGCAGGAGAAGATCCTTGACCTCACCAGACAGAACAGCACCCTGAATAGCGGCACCGATGGCAACGGCCTCATCGGGGTTGACCGACTTGGCAGGATCACGGCCGAAGATGGACTTGACCGACTCGGAGACCTTGGGCATACGGGTCATACCACCGACCAGGATAACCTCCTGGATGTCCTTGGAAGCCAGACCGGCATCCTTCAGGGCCTTGCGGACGGGCTCAATGGTGCGCTGGATAAGAGGGTCAACCAGCTTCTCCAGCTGAGCACGGGTGAGCTTAAGGTTGATGTGCTTAGGGCCCGAGGCATCAGCAGTGATGAAGGGCAGGTTAATGTCAGTCTGAAGGGAGGAAGACAGCTCGATCTTGGCCTTCTCGGCAGCCTCGCGGATACGCTGGATGGCCATGCGATCACCAGAAAGGTCAATGTTGGACTCCTTCTTGAACTGCTGGACAAGGTGGCGGACAAGAGTAATATCGAAATCCTCACCACCCAGGTGGGTATCACCGTTGGTAGACTTGACCTCAAAGACACCGGACTGGATCTCCAGAACGGAGATATCGAAGGTACCACCACCAAGATCGTAGACGGCAACAACGCGGTCAGCCTCCTTCTCCAGACCGTAAGCCAGAGCAGCGGCAGTAGGCTCGTTGACGACACGGAGGACGTTCAGACCAGAAATCTGGCCGGCATCCTTGGTAGCCTGACGCTGGGAGTCGTTGAAGTAGGCGGGAACGGTAACGACGGCGTTCTTAACAGGCTTGGAAAGGTAGGCCTCAGCAGTCTCCTTCATCTTGTTGAGGACAAAACCACCAATCTGCGAAGGGGAGTACTTCTGGTCACGGGCAGAAACCCAGGCATCACCGTTGCTGTGCTGGACAATCTTGTAGGGAACCTCCTTGATATCACGCTGAACCTCAGCATCGGTGAACTTCCGACCAATCAGACGCTTGGTGGCGAAGAGGGTGTTCTCGGGGTTGACAACAGCCTGGCGCTTGGCGGCAACACCGACAAGGCGCTCACCATCAGCAGAGAAGGCAACAACGGAGGGAGTGGTACGGGCACCTAGAGACCGGAACAAAAGTTAGTAATTGGAAATTCAGAATACAAGTGCAGGTAGCACTTTGACAATTGAGCAATCCATTTATTAATGGAAATAGCCAAAGCTGAGGTGGAAATTTTGTAACGGCAGCGGGGTAGAAGTAATTACATACCCTCAGAGTTCTCGATGATCTTGGGGGTCTTGCCCTCCATAACGGCAACGGCAGAGTTGGTGGTACCAAGATCGATACCAATGACGGTACCGGTGACCTTGCCATCAGTAGACTCATAGCGGGCGAAGTTGGTGGCCAGAGGGGAGCGGACAGCACGGCCGAGGCGGGCCATGGGAGCAACCCGGGGCAGCTATACGGAATTAAGTCAGCATGCTTGAACATTGTCATGATACTGCTGCTACCATCTAGCCGAGGTATCCAATAAGATTATCGGAAAGGCTAGGTGAAGCGGGCTAGCAATATAGTTGAGTATTTCGGGGCAAACTTACGGCTCTGGAGTTGCGCAGGGCGAACATTGTGTGTGTGTGTGTGTGTGTGTGTGAGGGGTATTAAAAAGAAACAACTAATAAGACAAGCAAGAAGATATCACCGACAACCAAATGGCGATGATGCAAAGACAAACAGACGCGACTCTTCTTAAATCCCAACAACTTTTTGGGAAAAAATGGGAGGGAAAAAAGGTTCAGAAGATAAACAAAAGTATGACGAAGGTGAGAAAGAAGGTCAAACTTTCAAGTACTGTTATGAGCATGAAAAATATAAGCGGGTCACGATCAATTTTATAGGCTGGGAGTCAATGACGGAGCTTCCTTCACTCTGACTGGCTAAAAGCGATTATGAGCTCCACTCTTTGAAAAATCCGCTCTACTGGGCTCCTTCCGCTACTTCTGAGATGATGCTAGAATTTTCTGTGCCGTGGAAGCTCAAGGAAGATGCGATTAGTGCTGTAAATGTAGAGGCCAGCCACCGCTATACTAATAAATGCGGGTCTATAGTCGGCTTATTCTCGGATAAAGCGGCGTTTATTCTGTAACTACGGAGTGCCACGTGATTGTAAGTAATGGATAGGTTGGCGATGGATTGGCAGATGGGAAGTAGATCTCCGTCATCAAGCCGACGGGACTCCAGAACAGACGGCGCGAAGGAAGAGGGTAAATATGATAATTACTCATCCGTTTCGTGCCATGGAATGATATAATCTGTTATGATATATATTAAGGGTTAGTTAATTAGTAAGTAATGAGGCTAATGTTAGTAAGGGTTAGACATTAACGCCTGTTTAGGAGGAGAGCATACATTGTGGGTTGTATTAGGGTTACCATTATAGGGATAGCCTGCAACAGTTAGCGACATAATTCAATTGTCGCCTTGGCATGATTTTATATGGAATTGGCCGAAATGCTATACATAGATTGATTCCACATGGTATATCCTCATGTTGACCGCGGAATGTAGCAAGTGCCCAATCCGGCGCTTCTGAATTCCGATATTAACACCATTCCACCCTCAAACCACAACAGGATGCATATACATATATTCACAATGCTAGCCTGCCATTATAGCCACAGAAGTGATATCAGGTCTTGGCAACGACTTCTGCGGCACCCACTCTACTCAAGTTATGCAGCTTATAATCCCAAGTGCGTTATTGGGGTCAAGTGACCCAAATTAACTTTAGCCAGCACGGGTATATGCTGTTTCGGTTAAGGCCAACTTGGATGCTTTATATATGATATAAATGCGTCAGGCAATTATATATACGGAGACAAGCTTAACCATATTGAGATTGTTCTAGGGATGAGCTGGGACTAGAACCGCGGGGATCGGTGGACCAATGGCGTGAGGCTGGCAAAGTGGCCTGGATTGGTCTGTGTGGGATAGCGAATGATACCAAGGAAGATGTCAGTGGGATTCGGTTTGGTAATGCGGCTATCTAACGACAGCAGAAAAAAAAAGAGAAAACATGGCCTGCGTAACAGGCTTATCGTAGACGTCCTGCTAGGCTGGGCGCGGGAAATGTCGTGATAGAGACCGGGCACCAACTCACAGTATTCTCCATGAAGAAAAAAGAGAAGACAAGAGAAAACTCGAGTAACGACGACCAAGATGTTGAACAGAGTGTGGGTTACAGAGGCAAAGATGGTGGTGGTGAGCTAGGGACCTAGCCATTGGTAAGCCAAAATAGGACTTCTGAGGATCCCATTCCAGAGACAAGCTGTGCCTCCCTCCGGCATAAGTCCCCTAGATTTGGTGATTTTTTTGGTGGAGGCTCTTAGCCATGGGTTAGTGATCGTGGAGAGTTTATTCTGCTGGTATAGTCAACCTATATCACAAAAAAGAGAAAAGTTCGCCCGAAGAGTGTGACGGACATTAGACTATTTTCTCCCTTTTCATAGACTGCCGCCTTGCAAACAACAGCCTAATCAATGAACACGTACTTTGAAGAGAGAAGAATTCGTGGGGTTGGCATGAGGAAAGGGAGATGCGACAGAATGTTTCAACTCTGGAGCCTCGAATGACGGCCTCGGAAAAAGAACAGGCATTTCTAGGAGAGGTAGTAGTTGTTTCCGGCGAACTCGAGAGATATAAACTGTAGTTATTGCTGGTATGAGGTAGTATTAGGGAGACGGACGGCCTGGAGCACATTGCAATTAATACGATTTAGGAGCAGCGGATTTGGAGAAAAGCTACAGTGGAAGACAAATTGGAGAACCATCAGGACGCAGCCACCTGGCTTGATCGTTGGTTGTATCAGACAAAAAAGATCAGAGGGGTACGAGGGCGGAAATTCGGGGTTTCGATATATGTTAGGCCTTGAATCTGGCGGTCTGGCGTGATGGCATTGACAAGAACGTCTTGAGAGGAATGGTAGCCCTGATCAATATATTTCGCAAAGCTGACATAAATGGATATGCCGGGAGGAGTTGATGCTATCACGGAAGGTTCAATGCGTATATTGATTGAATGCTTCTTTTGGAAAAATCAACCCAACGACAAACTCAATTCGAGAACGCCCGTGTGCTATCTGACATTTGCAAGCCAAGAAACATCTACTAAGAAGGCGCAGAGAAGACAAGACCGTGGGTGCTTGGACACCTCGATAACACCTTGAGCCAGGGCTCTGAGAGTATCGTACCTTATTTGATTATTTTAGGATGAGTTTTTCTCCTGATTTTAGTTGAGGCACATGATAATGCTGCAAGCTCTCTATCATAATAAAAAAACAACAACCAAAAAAACCAAAAAAAAACCCCAAAAAGATGAAGAGATTTGCGGTTCATATGACCTTCTTTGCCCAGTCCCGGACCAAAATCGCCTGGTCCACGTTACAGTTCCGGCTGCAGAGAGCTCATATGACCAACACCTTGCATGTGCAACGAATGGGAGGGACGCGGATTTGGTGATTAAGTCGTGATTTTTAGGTGCGATTGGCGTTGTGAGTGTGTAATCGTTGAGTTCCCTCGTCCTTGTTGGGCTGCTATCGAGGACTGTGGGGTTCGCCGGATTGGGTGTTTTCATTCTTGTCTGGCGTATCACATCCACGACCCGGGTGCTATGCCTGATTCCAAACAAGGAAACGATTATCAGGTATTACTTCTATTATATCACCATAGCGTGTTTCCACCCCACACACTACATCTGACTGGGAAACACGCGGCTACGGGATCAGGGAGGCACATCAATCACACCCTCTCCTTCTCTGCCCCCTTCTTCCCCATATTCTGTATCGGTCCATTCATATCACACCAGACGGGCCAAACTTGGGGAACGGACGGGGCCTTTTTTTTCTTCTTTTCAGAGATGGAGGCTGTGCAGTGGTATGAAGCTAATTGAATGTTGGCATATGCACTTGTGAGAGTACGAAAGCAAAAAAAATTTCACTCATTTTTTTCTTCTTTTGTTGTATGAAAAAGTAGGTTGAGCGTTATGGTGATCTGAGGATTTGCACGGTTTGCTTGAACCCGTGATCTGGTTTCCAGCCAATGTGGTGAGCAATTGCTTAGGATGCGGAGAAGGCCGGGAAGAGATTGCCAGGTCAGATCTGTTTCTGGTACGATATTGAGAGGCCTTGCAAATGCTGTGCTATATGCGGACAAACAATATGGTAGTTGACTGAGGGTGGAGAACTAGTAAGATCAGAGTGTAAGGTGTGGTAGTAGGAAAACTGATATATCCTGCAAGGTGTAGATATATAGTTCGTGATGTGCAATATGAGAAACAAAGATGGTATGATATATCTCGCTACCAGCTGTGAAAGGGTAAACTCAACACTCAGTACCTAAGGCAAGCGAACAAGTAGATTTGGGGAGCTGGAATATCCGGTTAAACTGTGCTTGGCCGCCTGGCGATGACTGGCCAAGACTTGAGATATCTCCAATTTGAATCCCGCCGCACATCACCACATGCCAGCCCGACCAAGCCCCCAGCTTTCATGCTGCGACACGCTTCGTGTTTGTAACGACTCCTGTCTGTTTCCTCATCCACAAGGTCAATCTGCTGGTCCATAGATTAAGGCCGGATATGGAGAATTTGGGACGAAGATTCTGTCTTAGTCAAACACTATTTAAAGTAAATGAACGATTGATTATATGTGACAAAGAGAACATAAAAGCATAAAAACCCCAAAACCCAGAAATTTAAAAAGGAGAAAAGTAATATAACCCACTCTATGCTTCCTGCAAAGCCACTGAACCAACGAAGACCTCCCTCTTCGGGCTGTGACTACTATCGTGAACTCCGATGTACCCGCCGAGCACACCATAGAAACGACGAAATATATGAATATGTCAGGGGCTTAAAAGGGCCAGAACCGCCTGGCGCAGAAAACCAACTCTGGCCTTCCTGGCTGTTGACATCTTTAGCCTTCTTTTGCTCCTGAGGTTGAGTAACAACAACAGTAACAATAGAGCTAAGCCGACGATGGGCACAAAGGAAGCCAATGGTGTGAAAAAAAAAAAGCCCCACAAGTTCAACAATTACAGAAATACTTTAAATTACCAAAAAAAAGAATAAAAAAAAATAAAAGAAAAAAGTCGATGCTGGCCCGGCCAATGCCCATTACATTGCATGCTGAGGCCGGGGTGTTGTTCTAGGCTCTGCAAAAAGTGGTCACGAGAACACTTTTTGTTAGTCCCTTTTTGGTACTTTCAAGCCAATCTGGAACAAACTTGGAAAGAGGAGGTCGCTACTATCGCATGTTGGCGTAAAGTTGCTTGTTGCTGCTCTTGCCTCCATTTTACAGCAAATTTTGGCTGGCGCTCTTGCCTCTTACCTCTCGAATTTGGGTTCGTTCCTTTCTTTTCTTGTTGAGTCCCTTCTCTTTGTCCTGATCGCTCTCCTTATACTTATACAGGTGGGCATCGTCAGAGATTTCTCTGTTCTATTTCCTCTTCCATTTCCTCTTCTTTTCTTATTCTCTTGTCTCTCCCCATACAGCTTTTCTCCATTATAATCTATCCCGTTTCCAACATCACTTTGTACAGGCTTCAGTTGCTGCCCTTGTCCGTCATTGCTATTCGCTTTTTTTTTTTTTAATACCCTTCTGATAATTGACCACCTGCACTATACTACGCGTGCATTGTCACTGTTAATAGCCTACTGCGAAGGCAAAACTCACTAATAATTCTGCGCATTCGTTGCTATTCACCGCACCCTAATCCATCCTTCTCACTTGTCACCTTTATTGGCCTCTCCCTCTAGCACTTGGCACACTCCTGAACCTTCTGTTGTTCTCATTGTGGCAGTGATTTGTTCTCGGCATCGCGCACTTTTTGCCACTGCCAACAGCTCTTAATCCGCCCTCTGGACGAAACCGGTCTCGTGAGCCATCAGCCCCAAGAGCTAGTGAGAATTCGCCGCATCCCGCCGAACCTCTACCACCTCTTCAACTTACTCCGAATTTGCTATCATACAAATAAGACCAGCTCCGTCACCGTTCTAACCAGTCCCGGATTCTGCTATTCCCCACATAAGACATCTTTGTCAATATTGTACACTGCTCTTTGTTTTTTTTGTACCACTTACACGCAATTATATCCCCTGCGATATAGATACTACCCTATCCTTACCACCAATTCCCAATCGAGGCCAAAAATATTTAACTATTCGACCAAATTCGGCTTGCGGCCTTAATACTTGTCGAAATGGACGCTATTATCGACCCAAGAGACAGCTTGTAAGCTTGCTATATTCCATAATATCACTTGCGAATCAATGTTTTAGTGGCTGCTTCTCTGATTTTCGGCCTGTCTGCTATTTTCCAAACTGGAGCTGGTAGGCGCATACCTAACCCAGTGACAGCAGCGGCAAAAATGGTCAATTTATTGCAAGCACCATTCAGCACATTGGAGATCTACCATTATTCCCTGTATCATAGAATTAAAAACTGACATCATTTGTTCCCAGTTTCCATCCTACGGATGAGCACATTCTACCTTCTGAACGCAAGCGTTTCCCTGTCAGTATTCACTCACAGTAAGTCTCACATATTCCACTTGAAGACATCAGCCACATTATGAGCCGCCATTCTGACGTATTTGCAATTTCACAGCCATTGGCAACTTCGTGCCCTCACCGGTTTGGTGGCCGACAATGTCCTATGTTTCCCTGGTGGAATAAGGGACACTCAGATTCACACCCTCAATCTTGATACTGCTGAGCGCTTTGCTATCCGTAAGCTCCCTTTCTCTCCAAGATGCTTGGCTGCTGGCAAGGGCTGGGTCTGCTGTGGTGGCGAATATGGCGAATTTACCGCCATGAAGGTTTATGAGACTGGCCGCTCTCAAAATGTTAACGAAGGCCACATGTCTATTGTTGGCCCCACTCCCAAGAGTGCTACCTTTGCTAAGGAGCGTGTCAACTGTGTAACTCTTTGGTTCCCACCCGAGGATGATGAGGACAACTACTTCTGCATGGAGGCTCACGAGGATTCGTACAAGGAACCTGTTGCCGTTTTGGCCAACAACGACAAGACTGTCTCGATTGTTTCTTTGCAATCATTCAACACTGTTCGTTCTCCTCAGCCCCTGTGCCAGGTTTCTTACCCTGACTACGTTAACCGTGCTGTCCTTTCGCCTGATGGAAAGTACCTTGCTGCTGTTCTGGATGACCCCTACTTGTATGTGCACAAGAAGGCTATGGTCAATGGTGAAATGCAGTGGGTTTTGTGTGCCAAGTTGATGTTGAAGGGCCAAGATCCTAAAGAGCGCTCCGACTACCGCGGTAGCTTTGCTCTCACATTTTCGCCTTCTGGGACTTACCTTGCCGTTGGTACCCAACACGGTGTTGTCAGCATTTATGACGCTGAGATGCTTGATGTTCCCAACTATGACCCCCTTATTCGTACCTTCAACTCTTCCAGACCAGGTGTTTCGGCCGGCGCTATCCGCGATATGGCCTTCTCCCCCGGGAAATATGGTCTTCTTGCTTGGACTGAAGACCGCGGCCGCGTCGGCATCACTGACATCCACTCTGAGTTCACTCGCCGCCAGATTATTGACTTCCGGGCATCAAACAGCTTTGAGAACCTGGGCATTGACGACCACTCACAAATTAATCTTGCTCCTCTTTCGGATGCCCAGTTCAAGGCTATTGTTTCCCGGGCTTTCCGCAGACCTGCCAAGAACCAAGCAAGTGATCGGCGTTTGTCGTCGTCGTCTAACAATTCTATCCCTCCCTCGGAAGAGCTCGTGAACCACATGGGGCAGAGATTCACTATCCCTTTGGATGTAATTGCTAGTGCCATTGAGAACGGCACAGAGGAGAGTCACCCAGAGTATGCCGACTACATGCGCTACCTTCAGGAGACGCTTCCCACGGAGGGCGTTGATGCCAATAGCCCGTCGCGTCGTTCTCAGATTGCTGATTACATCCGGAGCATCTACCACAGACGACAGTCTGGATCTGGTTCGTTCAAGGGAATCCGGGAGAACACTTCGGGGATGGTGTGGAGTGCGGCAGGTGATAAGCTTTTCGTGGGTTCTGAGGATGGAATGTACGAAATGCATGTTGATAAGCAATCGTGCATGACGGCGAGCCATGATGACTACTTTTAAGTCATGTTAAAAGTATATCGGCGTTTGATTTTATTCCCTCTTTTATTTGCTTTTACTGTATCCCTTGTTGGAGATACCACACAACCTCAGATTTGTTTTTGATTTTCACTCGATTTATATTGAGATTATTTACCTACTTAGGCTGGTTTGTTTCCGTTTGGGGTTTGGGGTTTGGGTTTGGGAGACTATATGACTGGATATACCTGGGCATACGGAACGGCGTTTTCACATTAATTCTTCTGTCTTATTATTTCTATATTGATGTCGTTCACGATGTGTCGTTTGACGGATTATTATTATGGCTTCCAGTTATTGCTGGGTCATGATACACAACTATTGCATAATACCAGTCTTTCCTCAGACTTGGCCATGATTGAAGCAGAAAGCTACTCTACTCTTAATATTATTATTATGACATTTATTTATATATGACCCATTCGTGATTTTCTTGTGCTTATAGTAGAGATGTAACTTCTTGGGCAATCCGCAAGGAGCTAGTCAATCCTGGGCTTTCAATACCAAGGAGGTTGATCCAATTCTCGTATCCCTCTTCTTTGCGGATAATAAAGTCTTGGAACCCCTTTCCTTCACCGACTGCCCCAGCCTTTGCTAGCTTCGGTCTAATACCCGCATAATCAGGAACTAACAATGTCTCGTCAATGTTTGGTAGATAATTTTTGATGGCGACAATAGCCTCCCCGAGCTTAGCA
The DNA here is from genome assembly GCA_001640685.1 of Catunica adiposa. Lineage (NCBI taxonomy): Eukaryota > Fungi > Ascomycota > Sordariomycetes > Microascales > Ceratocystidaceae > Catunica > Catunica adiposa. The sequence continues at coordinate 17,288 of LXGU01000082.1, forward strand.
GTGTTGACAGCTAAATTATTCGGAGTGTCGACCCACTCCACATCTGGACCAAAACGCATACGACCCGCGAGATCCAAGGTAAGATGGGTGCCGAGGCCACCGCCACCTGGAGTTGGAGCGGGGTAAACCAATCTTTTGGGCGTATGCTTAAGAGTGCCCGAATACGAAAAATAGTTGCCTTTAGCATAGTGCATTTCTCGTTTTCTTTCAGGCGCAATCAAGTTGTTAATATCGACAGCGCCAAGACCTGCGGCGTTGATTAAGACTTCGGTATTGATGGTGCTGATAGTTCCACTAGCTATGTCTTGGACATGAATGCGCCATCCCGAAGATCCTCTAGTTCCGATAGACTCAACAGCGATGACATTTGATCCAACTGCGACTGTACCACCGGCTTCCTCGAATTGAAATCTCAATGCATCCATAAAGGAATGAGAATCGATGATACCAGTCTCTGGACTATCAAGGATTCCTGCCTTGGCTTGGACGCCTGGTTCTTTGTCCCGGGCTTCCTTGCTGCCCACCCATCGCACCGGGACATCCAGCGCTTTTGCCGTCTCTAAAACCTTTTCCAGGGCGCCTAATTGACTTTCCGTTTGCGCAACAATCCACTTGCCGAGTTTCTGATGAGGCACGTTGTACTTTTGGCAGAATTCATACGCAAGTTGTCGGCCATCAATGCAAAAGCGGGCCTTTTTGGATTCTAAGCCATAGTAAATTCCTGCGTGGAGAACCTCAGAGTTCCGGGAAGACGTTTCGGTCCCGTGGGAGAGACGGCGTTCTAGGAGGAGGGTCGATGAAGATGGAGATGATGATGCTAGAGCGAGGTTCCGAGAGATTGCAAGGCCGACTACTCCGGCACCGATTACCTAGTTAGTGTTAGGGAGTTTATGTGCAGAGTAGGAGGAAGTGACATGACTACTTACGGTATGGGTAAAGTCGGCATTACGGGAGGGAGAGGTGGAGAAGAGACGGCCCGTGGCCGGCAGACGATAGGCAGAGGGTAAAAGTCGGGGAAGCATTGAGAAATGGAGGCTGAGTGCACGATGTGGGATGCGAGAGCGGGAAAGAAAAAGAGATTTGAGACTTGGGATTTGAGGTAGAGTTTGTGATCTAATGTATGTTGCCATAATGAATTCGGGGTTTTGCCATCGTTGAGCATTGATCACGACATCATGTGAGTTCTTGGGTAGACCCTGGTACGAATTAACCCTGTTTCATCCGGTTACAATCATAGTCGGCTATGTTGCTGATAGCGCCTTGAATTAATGTATGTTAAATCAAAGGATTCTAGCAAAATGATTAGCTTTATTAATAACACATCATGACGTACCGTGGCACTGTAACAATACGGATGCCCTAGAACCTCCAAATACGTTGCCTCAATGATAATAATGATAATGTCGCCCGTCAATTGTGCTCTAGTGTTCCATATTAGGCAACTCGAATCCCTCATCAACTAGCAAAGCGGCAACTTATCTCCGCGTCTTGATTGTACGTTTATCGGGCGGAAAGCGCCGAATAATCTGGGGAATAATCTGGGGATTTTTGGAGATAGAAGCGGACAAGTGAGTTGCCGGTGGGCCGGTTCCGGTGAAGAAATGATGAGACACACTCTTATTTATAAAGATTGTTTGCTGATTTTGGTCCTTGAGGCTTTATTTTATTGACTTGCAGCTTAATATCTATCTTCTTCCATACTTTATCACACTACCTGCGTATCTACCTACATCGCCAAGATGGTCGCCTCTAGCACAACCACCGAAGCCCCCGTCACCATGACCCTCGCCCATTCTGGCGCCCCTGTATCCCAAGACACCCAGAACCCCACTACAACCACCAATGCCAACTTCGCCCGGATTGTAACTGGCGGCATCCCCCTCCCCGGACTCCCAACCTTTTCCTCCCTTGAGCAAAAACGCCTCTGGTCCCTCCAACACCTCGCTGGTGCCCTCCGGGTCTTCGCTCGTAAAGACTACACCGAGGGTGCCGCCGGGCACATTTCTATTCGGGACCCCGTGGACCCCTCGACGTTTTGGATTAATCCGATGGGTTTGCATTTTGCGATGGCGAAAGCGAGTGACATGGTGCAGGTTGACGAGCAGGGGAATGTCATTGGGGGGAATAGGCGGGCAGTGAATGCAGCGGGGTTTATGATTCATTCGGCGATTCATAAGGCGAGATCGGATGTCCATGCAGTTTGCCATGCGCATTCGGTGAATGGGAAGGCGTGGAGTGCGTTTGGGCGAGAGTTGGAGATGTTGAATCAGGATGCTTGCATATTTTATAAGAATCATACTGTTTATAGGGACTTTGGGGGTGTTGTTCTTGCTGCAGATGAAGGGAAGCGCATTGCGGATGCATTAGGCCCAGCGAATCGGTCGATCATACTGCAAAATCATGGCTTGTTGACAGTTGGGAAGACCGTGGATGAGGCAGCATACCTATTTACGCTGATGGAGAGGACGTGTGAGGTTCAGTTGAAGGTGGAGGCGGCGGGGTTACCGAAGATTATTGTTGGTGATGATCAGGCGAGGGAGACGTATGTTGTGGATGCGGATAGCGAGACTTTGTATTCTGAGTTTCAGCCAGACTTTGAGTTTGAAATTTGGAAATCGGGGGGCGAATTGGAGAAGGGGCCAACAGCGGGGACCGAGGCGGGGATAAAGGTGTAAAGAGGATTAGTATTGGACGCGAGTTGGTTCCTAGATGGGGAATGCCAAATAGTGTTATGTATGTGACGAGTGGCTGATGGTGCATGGGGGCGTATGCAGGCAGACTAGAATGATTGGTAGGAGAGGCTGGATACGCAAATATTGTATTAATGGAATTATTTGCTGCTAGTCGGTTTATATATACAATAATACGTTGATCCTCTGAGGTCTTCAATATATGGTGCATAGATTGCATACTATCTCTCTTTTATGAGTACTTAATGTCTTTTCAGAAATAGAGCACACCACCCCTAAAGTTGTCTATTCATGTAACAATCAGTCGATAATTCAGACTCCACTCAACCTCAACTAGAAATATAGTGTAGTGAAATGTGACATCTGAAATTCGGAAGGAATCTGCAGACAGGTGATGGGCTACTGGAACGAAACTGCTTATTCCCGAAAGTAATAGTCTCTTTGACATATTTTAGAGTGTAGTGTTACTGGAAATCACTAGTTAATACTAATTTCATTTTTGCTATGGGCTTACGCACGTAAATAACTTCTTTTATCATAAAGTGCACTATTTTTCGGATATATAGTCCAACTCATCTTGCATATACCCCCCCAATAATCATCTATAATCCCCTGGATCCTACCAATCCACTCCATATCCAATACCCTTTACACACTCCATACTCTCCCATCCTCTCTCATCTTCTCCTTTGCCAACGTTGCATCCCTATGCACACCCCGTGCTCCATAACGACGTCCCATGCGGACCTGCCCGCTGCCACGACATATTGTAGGCTGCCACATGTGTCTATATGTGTTCTAAACGTAACCGAAGGCCCCGTTTTTCCATGTTGGAGGGTGAAATCCATGGTTATGAGTGGAAGATTGTGTTGTTCAAACTTTGGCTTTCTCTCCAAGGTACTTGACTCACATAAAACAATACGTGCTCGCTCTTTGTCCTCCCAGGGTTCTTTCGATTTTATGATTTTATTTTGTCCGATAGATATTTATCTCGCACGACGTTTGCGCTTGTCCGAGGCATTCTTTCTCCTACACGGACGTTGTACAGAGACAAAGCCAGCCCTTTATCTTCTCTTTTCCTTCATAATTACCCACTTTATGGAAACGGGATATTTCTAAAAAGGGAAATAACGATATTTTGACGTCAAATTTGTCGACCCTGGATCCTGGACTATCCTAAATAACGAGACATCACACATAGTTTAACAACCAATTATAACTTTTTGAGGGACAATCAGCTAGTAAGCGCGGAAACATGGCTGATGACAAAGGAAAATCGATACTTCCGCAGTCAGAAGCGCCCGAGTCGTCTCTTAAAAACCCAAAATTTGACCCTGAGACGAACATTATCGATCCGGACTACTTTAGCCGCGATGCCTTACCCGGGGATTACGACTCTTTGTACCAGGAGGAGGTCATGAGTTCGACGGCGTCGGTGTCAAGTAGCATCATGAAGTATCGGGAAGTGGGTGGCCGAACTTATCATAAGGAGATTGGTAATGCGCAGTATTGGGCAGCGAATGATGACAGGCAAAACCAGTCGATGGAAATAAAGCAAGTTGGGCGTGTAATACGATCACAAGGTCATGAGATACTAACGTATTATTTAGCCATTATGTCTTGACTCTGTCGATTGGCGATAAGTTGTACTTGTCACCGTTAGAGAGGGACAAGGTTGAGAAGGTTTTAGATATTGGTACTGGAACCGGATTGTGGGCTATGTAAGCGCGTTCAGCATCAAAATTCACACACACACACACACACACACACACACACACACACACATGTATAGTCGTCTAACAGTCATCCAGTGATTTCGCCGATGAGTTCCCCGATGCTCAGGTCATCGGAACCGACGTCTCGCCTATACAGCCCAGCTGGGTCCCTGCCAACCTCCAGTTGTAAGTTATCTGTGCTCCTTTTCTTAAACACGTGATTAACTCTTTCTAGCCAAATTGACGACTGCACCCAAGAATGGACCTTTGACCCAAGCACTTATGATTTCATCCACATGCGCTGGCTCATCGGCTCTATCGTCGACTGGACTGCTCTCTTCCGCCAAGCTTACAATACTCTGAAACCCGGTGGCTGGCTTGAGTCCAACGAAGCCATGTGCTTCTATGAGTGTGACGACGGGACTATCCCGCCGGATTCCGCCGTTGCTCAATGGGGAAAGTTTTTCACCGAAGGTGGGCGGAACCTTGGAAGGTCGTTTACAATTGTGGGTGATGGGACACAGGAAAAGGCAATGAAAGATGCTGGATTCGTTAATATCAAGAAGCACAATTTTAAGGTACCGGTTGGGTTGTGGCCGAAGGAGCCAAAGCTAAAGGAGATCGGGCAAGCAGCATTGTTGACATTGGAGGCCGATCCAGAAGGGTATATTATGTTTATTGCGAATACGGTTAGCGGATGGTCGGAGGAGCAGGTCAAGGTGTATGTCGCCCATATTCGGGCTGAGATGCGGAGCGGGAGGATGCATTCTTACTACAACTTGCAAGTGATGTGTGGGCAGAGACCATTGGAAGGTGACGAGATCAGTGATTAATAACGGTGGGTATGATTAATGATTTAGATTTAGATTCCAATTTTTCCATAAAGCCTAGTTATTAATTATCCTCCCATTCATCATCCCCAAGCTTATCTAACATAGCAGAAAACGCCTCCCCGATTGCTTCACCGCCAGCTTCTGGATTCCCCCCTTTTAAATCGTGGTTTGTCGTCTGAATGATAATTCTTTTATATGTAGTTAAAGCCGGCACCCCGTCGTCCGTGACTTCCAAAATAACATGCAGCTTATGTCCCTTCTCTACCGGCTTCCTACTCAACAACTCCACCGCGCACTTCTCTGGCCCTGGGATCTTTACATCAACAACTGACCCTGAAGATCCAGGAATCTCCGCGATTTCCATCTCGGAAATTTCAATGAAGGCACTCCATTGGGATGCGGAAGGTTCGCGATAGTGCCACCATTTATATGTGAGCTTGTCTCCATCGGGGTCATAAGTCCCCGATGCATCGAGCCGAAGGGTACTTCCGGCTTCAATCTCAAGTTCCAATGGGGCGATGCCGGAGGAGCCATTGACGGTGATCACGGGATGGTGATTGCCGGGGACACCATCGAGGGTCCATTGGATACGCGCGGCGAAGTCGTTTTGAAAAGCATTGCGCCAGCGCCAGATTGTTGCCTGGGAGCTCTTATGGGTCTTGCCGTCTTTTCCCACAACGACGTCATGGACATCCGAGTAGTGGTTACTGATGATTCCCGCGCCGCTAGGCTCTACCTTGTCATAGCGGCCACCCCACGACCCGTACTCTGGATGTTCGCTAACTCCTAGTCCATTTTGAATCAGGTATAGAAATGTGGGAGTATCCCCTTCAGGGATGAACATATAATCAGGATATGCCTTTCCCAGTGGCCCGATCTGCACATGCTCCTTGAACCACTTTCTGGTCAACTGTGAATAATCTGGGCCTCCTTTATCAAATTCATAATACCGATCTCCAGAAATCCCCGTCCAAGCCGCCAAACCATATTGGTTCCACGCATGCACCGATGAAATGTAGAAGATATCGGGGAACGTATAGCGAATCCATGCACCACAGTCATCCTGGTCGGAGATCGTATAAACACGCATCTTACGGCGGATCGCTAAGAAAGATTCAGGGGATAATGTTTGGCGGAGGTGCCACAGAGCTTGTGCAAGAACGTTTGCACCACCCCAAACGAGAATCCAGAGGAAGGCAGGATCAGGAGATTGGAGAGATTGAAGTAGTAGCTTGGTACCTTCGGAAAGAGGGATATCGTCACCGACAGCCTTGAAGCCGTAACACTTAAACGAGATAGTTAGTATATTGATGAGACGTCCTGATCTCTGTTTATACGTACTGCGGGTCCACTCTTGATCAATCCCCTCATATACTCAGCAGTAGGATACTTGAAATCAGCATGTACATGCTTATTCAAGTTCTCAACAGCCCCCTCATAGGCATCGATAATCTTGTGCATGTCTTGAGGACACACACGTGAGGGCATCCATGTGGAGGTGCATGCCACGAGGCCTTCGGTGTGAAATTGGTTGGCATATAGAAGATAGCGGACGAGTGATTCAGCGTCGTCGGGTTCGTTGGAGATATCAGATACAATGAATACGCGGGGCTTGGTAGGGTAGCCGCCGATGGGGGATTGCATGGTGAGTATGATATTGCTTAATATGATTGGGTTGCTGATGATGGTGAGAAAGATGAGTATACTTTCGAAGTTGGATGTATGACTTTTATTCCGCAAATCTTGATATAAATATGCAATATAGGAAATATTCCAAAACAAGTGCAGCCAAGCGCCCCGTCTTTTAAATGGGATATTATATTATTGATCACCTCGAGGAATCCTACCAAACAGAACCAGGTGATATATTCTTTCTATCTTGAAGTCCATTGTATCTCTGATTAAAGTCGTCCATTTGTAGGGCCAAATCAAAGGAGCCCCTTCCATCCCAATTTACCCCACAAATCTCAAGTCCAAGATCTCCATTCTCGCGTGGTTTCTCTTTCCTAAATAAGGCCGAGGATCGGTTTGTGCTACTATAAGCCATTTCAGTATTGCGATTTCAAGCCCACAACAATTGATGATTAGCCACTGCGTGACAACAAATTAGAAACTTTGACAATATTCATGGGAATATCCCGAATTACTATTGAAATCTACTAATGATCCCTGTAATAGTTTCTGTCTAGCTTAACCCCACTTGTCTTCTGACCACATTCAATAATTTGAAAATTACCGCATTTTTCATTTTCCTGATTAGGAACTGTTAACCACCAGTTGGTCTTCTGCCGATTGTCACCTCCGACTGACGCCATAAATTCTACAGAATTTTGTAGGGGTTTCCTCAGAATTATGGAGTTGGCTAATATATTGGGCAGCTCTCGGTAACTCGATCTCCAAGATATACTTTATTGTCGCTGCGTATTGAAGATTAAAACAGTTGGAGAAACGACTTACACAAGATAACTGTGTTAGAAACCCTGGTATTTACATCTCAAATGTTTTGGAAGCTGATTGTCCCAGAATCCGCCCGGGATTAAACTGAACCACTGGCTTTCTTTAGAAGTATAACCTGGCATTAGCCCAGTGCACACATGACCAAATCTAAGAACGCCGGTATATACTCTAGAAGGATCCGCTGCCTCGATTTGTGGTCACCTGCAGTTCTAATATAGTTAGTATGGACACTTAGGGGAGAGTTGATGTGGAGACGACATCATAGTGTTGAGGCTCGGCGCGCGGGAAGGCGGAGCGATAGTTAGTAGTCCAAGGCAATAATTATGCTGGGAGATTTTCAGCTTAAACAGTGTGGTGATTATGAGTGGCAGAACAAGAGAGAATCATTGGAGGTTTTAGGGTGTATCTCTATTTTACGGAACTACTAAGTGTGACACGGCATTTAGAATTCGTATGATGGAAAGAAAAAAAAAGAGTTAGCCTTTGTCATTTGACATCGGAAAAGAGCCGCACCTGGACCAGTCTAAGAAGTCCCAATTGGGAGATGTTTAACGCTCTTTCTATCGTTTTAGTAAGACATCTCTGGGTGCCAACTTTTGTGGTGCCTGAACATCAGTAATCAGCATCGTAATTTATATGATGACCCTTGAAATGGCTAAACTATCAGTAATATGTTCGCCCGAAAAGGGACGACATTGTGGAGCTATGACTATTTTAGGTATCGCCGGTGATTCCCCAGATTTTCTGATATCTCGGTAATTGTCAAGATGTCACGCAGTGACAAAATACGCCCTAGGAAATTCTGGGGTAAATTTGGGGGAGGCAGGAGGATCAAAGGAGATCTGATCTCGTTGGTAGCACTACTAATACTAGACAGCAAATGCTTGAGAAGACTATGAGGAGGTATAAGACCTCGAGATATCCCGGAGATTTAGGACAATAATGAAGATCCAAAACATTACAAATTAGCATTGAAGTTGCATTGTCTATTTTTCCGTTTTCTACTAAGACTGCATTTAACACGAGTTTATAACTTCAGAAAAGCTAAGCAGCCACATAATGACCGTCTATCCACTTGACGACCCCGAAAAACCGGGCACCGAACACCTCGATGTCCCCCCGGAAACCCACCTTGCCAACCTTGCCAACCAAGAAGAACACGAATTGGGTAAATGGGAGTCTATCCGTAAATACCCTCTTGCCTGTTTCTGGTCAGTCTTCAGCGTCTGGTGTGTCCTGTTGGTCTCGTTCGAGAATCAGGCTGCTGGAAACATCGTCGGTGTTCCCGAGTTCCGGAAAGACTTTGGTTATGAATACGAGGGAGGCTATGTTTTGCATGCAAACTGGCAAAGTGCATTTCAAGGGGCTCCCGTTGCTTCGTAAGTTCCATCGCATATAGATATGTCTTGCAGGGCAAGTTAACTAACATTAAATTTAGTGGTATTATTGGTGCCCTTGCTTGCGGAACAGTCGCCGACTGGATAGGCCGCCGAGCCGTCATCATTGGGTGCCTCGTCATCACCTATGCTGCCATTACCATGGAATTTGTCGCCACTTCTAACGAACTCTTCTTCGGTGGCAAATTCCTCAACGGCTTTGCTGTCGGCGCCCTGGCCTCCGTTACCGTTTCCTACATTGGTGAGGTATGTTTTGTTCCTAGAGTATGCCTATCTTTACTCAATACATCTAACCATTTATAGATCACTCCTTTGGCCCTCCGTGGCCTCCTCACCTGTTTGTCAGCCTTAGCCTACACCCTCGGACCCCTCATTGCCGCAGTAATCGTCAACGAAACCGGCACCATGAACTCTCGCTGGGCCTACCGCTCGGTGTTCTGCGCTCAATACGGCTTTGCGGTCATCGCGACTATTATTGTCCCCTTCATGCCCGAGTCCCCGTGGTGGCTTGCCTCTAAGGGTCGCCAGGAATCCGCGTTGAATTCTCTGGCTAGATTATCATCGAAAGGTGATGACGGCGCCAGGAAATTGGCTGCTATCAATCAGACCTTGGAGGAGGTAAAGAAGGAGACGGATGGGGTTACTTATGCGGAATGCTTCCGGAAGTCAAACTTGCGGAGAACGATTATCAGTGTGGCGCCTTTGTGTATTCAGTCGCTGTCTGGTATTTCGTTTGTGGCGTCGTACGCTACATATTATATTCAGCTTGCTGGATACTCCACTTCAGAATCCTTCAAGTTGCAGATTGTCCAACAAGGAATTTCTCTTCTCGGAAATATCATGTCTTGGTATCTTGTCGACAAGGTCGGACGTCGCAATTTGACATTCTATGGTCTGTTGATTTTAACTGTCATTCTTTGGCTCACAGGTGGCCTTGCCGTTGCGGGTACCCAGGGCGCCATCAAGGGAACCGTTGCCATGATTCAGCTCTATTGCTGGTGGTATAATGTTACCATTGGTGCCACCGCTTACACTATTCTTTGTGAAGTATCTACATCCCGCCTCCGGGTCAAGACTATCGCCATCGGTCTCGCCTCGCAAAACGCTCTTTCCATGATGTGGAGTTTTGTTCTTCCATACCTTTTCAATCCTGACAAGGCGAACCTCGGGGCCAAAGTGGCCTTCATTTTTGGCGGCTTGGCAGTTATATGCCTTGTGTTCCTTTGGTTCTTCCTTCCTGAGACAGCTGGACGGACGTATGAAGAATTGGATGAGATGTTTGTTAAGGGGGTAAAGCCGAGGGCGTTCAAGTCGTATAAGACCGAGGTCGAAGCTAATAGCCAGGCTGTTAAAGGTGCCTACGAAACATAGACTTGAACATTAAGTTCATACAATAGGGTTAGAGATCCAGACAGATCGCACCGTCGTGGTGTATCAGCAATTATTAAAGTATATAATGACATGCACAAAAAATCCATTAATTTTATACCCGTATTGAATATTACTGTTCATACTCTGCCTTTCTGAGTGTAGTTGCCACAAACGGCCCACTACAAATAACCTACTGCATCCGGTACAGCAAATCCGAATTATATGGTGTCTGTCCATCACTGTAGAATTGCAATTCCTCATCAAATCCATCACTACCCGTATCAACTGTGGCTGAGGGGTAATAGTTACCGACTGACTGCTCCATGCTAGCAATACCACGGAAAGTTGACTCCATTGATGCGCCCCCATGCTGACCCACTGACTGTCCCATAGATGATCCTAACACGGAAAGGTTATGTATGTCATATCCAGCATTATGGAGTGGTTTCTGAGAGTGCATGCCGCCGTACGTATTTCCGGAGTATAGTTGATCAGAGCTTGATACATTGTTAGCAGCCGGCTGAAATTTCTGAGGTAGAATGGGGTTGTGAGAAGTTAAGGAGCCAGAGGTACTGGAGTTTACTGCTTCTTGAAAATCAAGATGTAGTGGTCCTGTATGGGAAGAGAGACCTGGCAATGGAAGGATTGTTGGGACAGAGTCATACTAGATAGTGTCAACATTTCAGATCTTCTAGAAGATAAGTTTGAGAAAAATGCTTACGCCATCGGCCATTCCAGACTCAGCCAAGCCTGCTTTGGGGTCTTTGGAAAACCTTTGAAGAGACTCCAGCCAGCGAATTGCCAGGGGCCACACATTCTTGCACTTGTCCAAGATAGCTATAATTTCCTGAAGCATGCCAGGACCATCCCGGGCAATACTCTCATTGGGGCAAACACGTGGATATTTCGCAAGGTATGTAGTAAAAAGGCCACAAGTGTAAACGATGAAAGCCTAGTATTTGCAAGTTTATGTTAGGCTATCACATGATCTTTTGAATATGGATGACGGAAGCAATACTTACAGTCATTTGGGTTCCCACGATTTCGTCACAAGAGCGTGCATTGAATTGATGGTGGATTTGGTCAAATAATATTTGAACATTGGCAAAAAGCTCTCTGGACATATCTTGGAAGAATACGTGATGCTGTCTGTGGTCTGGATCTGGCCTTAACATACTATGCATGGTAGCACAGAATTAGCGGTTATCTTATCAATCTGATAAGATTTCAAAAACTTACTTGGGTAAATGTGCTCTTCGTAGCACAATGTGACAAATTCGAGGCATCATAATCACATTTAGATATGCAAGGTCGTCCCTCTTGGCTTTATGCTCTTTTAATGTTTGCAGATTCCATAAATGTGCTCCTGGTAGCCCAGCCTCCCAAATTCGCAATTGCTCATTCATAATTGCAAATTCACTATTCACTTCCCATGGCCTCAATGACGGTACATTTGACATGGCACGTCTCGCGACCTGACCCCAAAGATCATGGATTTGGATAAGTGATGCAAACAGGGACCTATTTGGATCCGTAGTCATGCGAGGATCCTTAATCGCCGGCAAAGTCCCCTCCAACGCTGCGCGACTAGGTGGGTCAATCCCAGCGGCAAATTGCCCCTCGGAACACGGTAACAGAGCTGTGATATCATTTCTCGACAATGATACAGGAGAGAAAGGCCCACAGTGTAGGTTATCTTGTGAATGTAGCATCCAAAATGTCCTCCGGGCGCTTTCCGCACGGATAATCAACTCAGGATCCGACGAGTTGCAGAGAGCAGCAATATAGGTTTCCTCGCGATGTAATTGCATGAGGATAGCCATGCGCATTGAGATGCCCATATTAACATAACTCCTGTTTCTCCACCCGCTGCCTTGCTGGGCGATGCTGAGAAGGTAGAACGCCTGGCACCGTTCCAACGTCGGATGCTCATAGACTTCCCGACTAGCAAGCAGGTGTGCTCGTTTAGTGTAAGTATCAGCTGCACAAATTCCATCTCCATTAAATCTGGCTTTTAGTGGCATAGTGAAGCGGCTAGAAATTGCAAGAATGGATAACAGGAGGAATACGCTAATTGTGCTATCTTGGGCGGAAATACGTGTGGGGAAGATCGCTTTGGGGATAAAGCTGAGCTGGAAGTAGTGTTCTGTGAATGCTTGGACAGCCGCAATCACCTCATCTAGAGGTGGAAGTAAATCCCAGTCGTTATCTGGGTCTGGCTTGCACAATTTCTCAGTAGATGTTGCCCGCGAACGGTCGCGTTTAGACTTGACAGAGCGGGCGCGCGGGTGGCGATATTCTCGATCATTATCTGGCTGGCCTCTTACAGGGAAGACACTAGTGTGAAGCAGTGTTAGCGAAGGTGGTCATACAGTAATAACGCTATGGTTTATACCAGAGCTCATTAATTATATGTAAGATCAAACGGGCATATTAGATTGATAAGATAACAATCTGACATGCAAGGGGAAACCACGGCATATGCAGTACTAGATCACGATTTTTAAGGTTGCCAAGAACTCCACTTATACAACAAGAAGGTTGAACAATTCCTTGCACTTTTGGAAATGTGGAGATAAACATGATACGAAAACAACGACATATGCTTTCACTTACCAATCGACAGGCCCTAAACCCACTTCAGCGCACGACTTACAGGGCGGCATAGACTTATCGTGAACGCACTTGCTCCGCATGCGACGGCATCTAAATATATGTCAGTCATTTCATGGCTTTTTTTATCGCACGTGGTCTTCAGCCTCGGGTATTCGCCGTCATGGCACCTGTGTAAACACAACAACAGCCATACAACGTCGTATACTCGAAAAACGGGCCCACGTTCGCTGTAGGACCAACTCATAATTTCTCTGCCTAGAATCTTACCTCCGGCAGGCAATCGGTGCCCGTCTTTTGATCTTCGAGTGTGTGGGTTGTTGATCAGATCCTGGGTCATCGGGTCTTAAAAATCCAGACTCACTTCCAGTCATTCCGAGCCCAACACTCTCGACGCTATGTGCGGGTGATCCAAAACTAGCTGTGGTGCTGTCAGGACGGGTGGTGATGACATTGGGTAGAGACACGAAGCCACTTTCGAAAGGGTTCATTGTGGTCGGGCTGGAGGAAGATAGTGTTTTTTGGGAAATGGGTACAGGATGGAAGAGGGGAAGATTATGGATAATAATAAGGTGGGGTGCTAGTAAACATATGACCTTTGTGCTTTCGGTCCCGAGTCGGTGATGGATTTCATTAAGAGAAGAGATCAAAAGGATTGCATGATGAGTCTCAGAACTCGAGAGAGAATAAGAATTATACACAATCCGAGAAGATAATGCTTTCTGTGCCCTATCACGAGGGTATATCTCGGCCAAACCACTAAAAATCAAGCATATTATTTGAGACGAAGACCACTAGATATACCGTAGATTCTCCCAATGAAACCAAAATCCCTAAATGTCCTTTCATGATCTCACAAATAACTATACAGCCGTCTAACAGTCCCAGATTTCCTCTCTCCGATCTATCATCTTCGGTGCTGGGCAGTGGCAGAAGGAACATTCATTGTCGTCGTAAGCCTAATACGCAATTTTCCTATTTGGGAAACGCCAAGACTTTCTAGCAGCAAAAGTGTGTACACGCTAGTACCAAATGGGTCATTAACCATAGAGATCAAGAAAGAAGAATGGCAGATAGGGCGCGAGCTCAATGGGAAAGGAACAAAGGTAATAAATAGACCTCCAGTAGGTAAACTTTGTCTGGGATCCAAAGTTTGAAGGTGTCAACAACACTACCATCTTCTCCTTGTAATCTATGGATCTCAACTACACTTCCTCATTACCACAACCTAGCCTTGTTACTTCTCTCGCGGACACTTCCCCCCCTTCTCATCGGACTCATTCTCCTATCCCCGAGCCCACCATGGATCCCTCCGCCGGCCCAAGTCCACTCCTCTACCTTAGCCGCAAGCGCAAGCGCGATATCGGTCCGAGAAAGCTCTTTCTGATCTCACTATATTTACTCCAAAGTAACTCTTAAGCTAGCACCAGTGCATGGCATAGCATTGTCTAATATATCGTATGTTGGTAACTTCCGGGGACTCCTTTACAATGTTTCCGTATCGATATTAATTCCCTCGCTGCCACATCCGCGTGACTCATGATTAATCCCCAATCAAAGCACATTATCTTTACTTAATATAACCTCTCCATGTCCCCCGCATTTCAATATCTAAAACTGCCGAGTCTTACTTTTTCACTAACAGTCCTAAGCCTCTCGTGGAAGATAATCTTGTTAAGTAACTGGAGATGTGGCCGGCCCTCAAGTCTGGCCTTGGTCCCGCAATGGTATAACCCCAGGTTGTACACCTTGAGCTGCCATTAATCGACCTCAAAGCAAGCACATAGAATAAAGATGCCCTACGGTCTATGTTATCTTACAAGTAAAATACACAAATCTCTTCTTTAAAACAGCAATAAGGATGTATGACGCTTGGGTATGAAGGTACTCGATCAGTCACCAAGCCAACCGTCCCCCTAACTTTACCTTCTCTCATAACACCCAACCGGCCAGATAACATCCCGTTTACTATCCTTCTTTCTGCATCCAAGCGCGGTACTGCATTTTGCCTGCCGGAACGTCAATTCCTTCAATTATTCCCAGAATAAAATTTTAAAATTAATTTATTTATCGATGATGCATATACACTAACAAAATCCATGATTCAATTGTTGCAAGCTCGTGTGGAATGTGGCAGTCGTCTATCAGCAAGCTTATTCCCTAACCCTAGTCACTTACATTAGCATCCCCAGATATCATGGTATAATGATGTTGTAGATAACCTCAAGGCTAGCCATATTATCTCAACAACATGCCACAAGGCTGCAGGAATTTCTTGTAGACTTCCTATGTTCTTGAAATTCTCCATCAATGCGCAGAAGGTCAATCCTATCATACTACCCACTAGTCTTCTCCTCCTCTCCATCAACCCACCCACCGTCTGGACTGGCGCTTTGGACACCCGAGAGCCTCTTTTGAGATGAGAGATGATAGAACATCTAAGAATCAAATGCAGAGGATCTAAGTCTACTTATATATTAGTGATTTCCCTTGATACTACCCGTACTAAAATAGTAAAAAGGTATTGACAATTATTGCTCACCTCGGTCATATCCCCATTCCCCCATAACCCTCTCTACCATGTCACCAACCCCCACATACCCTTTCCTACCTCTTCTCCATTTCCGTAGCTGCCTTCGTGTTCTCCAGCCATTCCCTAGTCTCTTCAAACACTTGCCTCCCAAAGCCTCCGCCAACGACACCACATCTCTCAACGCCACAAACATCCCCTCGTCACTTCTAATATTACCCTCCTTCACCACCGCCTGTAAAACAAGCACCCCGGGGACCCCCGAGACTACTCCACGCCCTGCAACCATTCCCATATCCATAGGCTCTAACCTCGCATTCATAGTAGCACTGGAAAAGACTTCTCGGAGAGTCTCTGGGAGATAACCAGTTACATGTTCTGCCAGATGCTTTCGCAGCTTTCTTGCTGCCGCAAACAGATCAGAGCCATCCTTGATCTCTAGCTTCGCCATTAAACGGTCTGACATATCAATGTGAGTCCGAACAATCCCAGGTGAAACTCGAAACAGCGTCACGTGTGTTCTAGCCACGTCAAAGATTAAACAAACAAACTCCTCAGTAGGCAGTACCGCATTCTCGATATCAAAGGACCAATGACGAACGGGTTTCTCAACTGCCTTTATTCTTGGTTGTCGAGGTTTAGGAAGTAATTCATTGCGCAAGGATGAATGTGGCCCATCACAGATAACTGTTAAATCCGCCAAGAACTAGATCACATGTTAGCAACAGATATCTCTGGTGGTCACCTCGACCCCACGTCCCAACAACAAGTATCATGAAATAAGCCTTACGTGAACTCCAAACCCTGCACCCCGTTTGAACACTTCCACACCAACGATCTCCCCACTCATCCCACCCCTTAATACCTGCGTCACCACACCCTCCACAATCGTCACATTCCTCATCTTCCTCACTTCTTTCCTGACCGCATTCCTCAACACCGTCTTCCTAACCCCCCACCCTGTCGTCCCATCCCCTTGCTTCTCCCCCTTCCTATGACACCCCTCCTCCACTCCATAAAACACCTTAACCCCACTCCCGTCACCTCCTCCAAACACCTCATATCCCCTCACTAGCCCTTTCTCCACCCCCTCCAACGCCCCACCTAACCCAACCATGTTGAACCTCTCGACGGCCCCGGGCTGCACAATGACGGACCGGCCGTCCCCGGTGCCACCGTCCCATGGGTCAACTAAAAGAATCTTTCGGCCCTTTTTGGCAAAGGCAGCAGCGGTAAAACAGCCAGTTAGGCCGGCGCCGACAATGGCGATGTCGAAGGTTTTTTCGGAGAGGGAGGAGACAGCTGGGGTGTTGAGTAGAGGGAAAGGGAGATGGCGGGTGAAGAGAGTTGAGATGAGGGGAATGTCATTGCATAAATGTATGCGGGAGTTGGAAAGGACTATGGCAGAAGTAACAGATGTGATAAGAGAGGACATCACTTGTAGATAAAATGGATATAGCTAAGCTGGAGATATGGTAATGGTAGGAGCAAGGATAGCGTATGATTCCAGTATACATAATACTTAACAAGTCAGGTTTAACTATGATGATCATGATAATGCTGAAATCTCTGATGCTGATATTGTTATTCTTTCCTGAAATGCAGCTCTAGCTCCATCCTATCACTACTTCCTTCCCTAACAGCCATTACGCACACTAGATATCTCCATCACGTGCTCATACCAATAACAAAAACTTCATTGAAAAACATAATCATGATTAGTGGCTCTCCCGTGTCTATATAAACCCAAGAAAATCCTAATAATACTTTTGTTCCCAGAACCCAAACCTCGAAAACACGATTCCCCATCCACATCGCTTCCGTTTTCGCCGATGTCCCCTTTGAACAACCCGCCGCCACACTCCAAGACAATCAACTAGTCGACAATCCGCTACCAAGCCGCGATCGCCGCGACCTAATGCTGTCCACGGTGGCCAGATAACTCTAGGGTTCCCGACTTGATACCAGTCACCCTGCTCTGAGACCTCGGATTTCTTTTTCCGATGTCCCCGTTTGTGCCTCCGTGTCTTGTCGGTGTCCCCAGTCCACCCGGGGCATCCCTCCTCATCTCTATCATTATCTCTAATCCTCTCCTTTGCCCTAGCCCTCCGCCATTCTTCAATCACCTGGACCAGACGGTCCACGCGCTTAAGTGGCCTTCTTGGCAAACTCGACGCGGAGAATAAGGTGGAGGTAACCGAAACCGTCCAGCTTCTCACAGGCACGGGCAGCGTCGTCGCGGTCAATGAACGAGACGAAGGCGAAACCCTTGGCCATACCGGTATCGCGGTCCTTGGCAAGGAACACTCTGCTGACGCGACCAAAGCGCTCGAACAAAGTACGGAGGTCCTGCTCCTCGGCGAACTCGGAGACCTATCATCGACCACTAATTAATATCAAAGTTTTACGACAAACATATTGGAGTTGAATATAACTTACATTGGTAACACGCAGAGTAGCGAGATCATCACGATCACCGTACTTGCCACCAGCGCCACCCATCGACTCACCAGCACGAGCACCAGCACGAGCACCAGGCGGAACGTACGCTCCAGTTTTGGCTTGGCCAACCGGCTCATCAGCGGGCCCGGCGGCAACATCGGGGTTGGTACCATCGTTGGGCGCCATAGAATCCTTGAAAGGACACCGAGCAGTGAAATGCTCGCCAGAGCAAATACGACACTTGACCTGCTTGTCCTTGGCAATCTTGGGCTCGTTGGAAGAGGTCTCGGCCTCCTGCTCAGCGCGTCTCCAGTTCACGGAGGGCTTGAAAAGCATGTTTTCGGCAACGGTGGTGGTGTTCTTGTTGGGGCCGGGGCCATCGTTGGCGGAAAGGCCGAATTTGGCCCAGGTGCGGCGGTCGGCAACGCGGGGGTTGAGCTTCTCGAGTTGCTTGATGATGCGGATACGGCGGGTGGTCTTGACCTTTTGGTTGTTGTCGTTCAAGTGGTAGGAGATGATGGTCTTGGTGCCATCCTTGTTGACGATCTCCTGGGTGGGAGGGAGCTGATCAGTCTGCTCCTCGTCATCGTCGGCCCAGTTTTGCCTGGAGAGAGGAACGGTGGTTAGTTTGGTGTATTTCGTAGATTGAATTAATTGGGCCGAGGGTCCATGGGTGGCGGGTGATACAGGATATAGAGGGCCAAGGGTTGCCGGAGTAAAAGGTGGGATGTCATGCGTCATAGGAGCTCGGAATTTCTTGCTGCACGTCGGCCGGGGTCTAATCCAAAATGCATCCCGTCAAACTCCCCGCGCCCGCATATGTTGCCGAAGTCAATATATTCCCCATAGGAGCGGCAATATATCGTCGCCTTTCGGCAACCATTATCGCCATAAATGAACCGAGACCCTCATTTCTCCCATATCCCCGATCAAGCCCCTCCCTCCTCAAAAGTCTTCACTTCCACATACTTCTTAAGTTCAGCAGCCATATTGACAACTTTGTATCGTGTAACTCGCAGTGATGATTTTCGTGTAAAAGGCAAATAAAAACCGGTAAAATAACGAATCTATCGTCTTTAATCAAAAATACAAAATTCGAGAAAAGGATCTCTAGTCACCGTTGCGTCGTTGATGGCGGGGTCCTAATTATTTTGGCTGGTTATCCAAGCCTTGCTAACGAAAATTAGACGATGGGTTTGGTGGGGAGCGTGACGCCACACTTTGGCTTTTTTTGTCGAGTGGGAATCGGTGGCGTTTTATTGTATTTTTGGCAATTGTGCTAAGGATAGCAGTGTTACGCCACAGTCAACGTTGTACAAGAACAATAGGTTAGACTACACATGAGACAATAGTTGGAGATAGAAAGTGGTGATTGGCTATAGACTGTGTACGCCTACATCTTTACACTGACAACTAACGACTTACACCCATCATTTACACGTAAAACAGCACAAATTTGAAATTGCAATTCTTCAACAATAATCAATATATTTCAACCAAAATTAAACACCGGCAGCAATAGCCCCATACTGTTGTTACAAAACCCCGCTATACAAACAAAGTATCAAAAGATGAAAAATCAAAAATCAAAAATCAAAATCAGCCTCCCAAAGCATAAAAAAGGCCGTTCGTGGTCAACAAAAAATTACCAAATAATCAATAAAAACAAGGCTAGGCATAACAAGACATTAATCCACAAGCAAAAGATAAAAATGTGCCAAAAGGCCAACTATCTCATAGAATACCCTCATGAACATCTCCCATTTTCAAACGAATAGGATCGGGCTGTCATTCCTCCTTCTTTTCTTTCCTTGGGTTTCTTTTTTTCTTTATTTTCTTTTTATAATGGATTCATTCCCTCTTCATCGGTAATGGCGGTAAAGCACAAGTTGGCGGCGGTGCCGGAGGTGCCGATATAATCGGCATACTTCTTCTATTCACGTTCATTGACATTGCCCCACTCATACCCTTAGCCGCCTGCTTTTTCTCTGCGTGAGCCGCCGTATAAGCCCAGCCTGTCTTTGGATGAAATACACTGCTAAGCTTTACTGGCGGCTCTAGAGCTGAAGGCAGCCCACCATAGACAGAGCACACGCTCTGGGGAGGAATCTCCTTAAGAGTCTTCTCCGGGAGCAATGCTGTCAGTGATGACTTGTTCCTCAGTTTTGGGGTTTTCTCGACAGTAAGCCGGGAAGTACGGGACATTGCAGACGAAGCTAGAGTAGTGGTATGGTAGGAAGGCTCAGTTTGATAGGAGGCGCGTTTAACTGAGATCGGGGTGGGAATGCCACTGCGCCGCGGCGCCTCAGATGCCTCGAGGACGAAGGAGCGTCGGAGGTTCTGTGCTTGGGCAGACGAAGGATGGATAGAGGCTATTCCTTTCTTGGGAGAAATGGATACCTTGTCCATACTCACTGGCGGCCCGCGATATTTGGGTGTTTGTGGACGTGTGGAACGCAGGCTGCTGGGCATTGGGGGAATTGGTGAAATTAACGCAGCAATGTGTGTTCGCATCTTGGGCGCGCTAGAAACCGTCTTGTTGCCGTTGTTGTTGTTCAAAGACGATGTTCTAACCAAACGAGAGCTATTATGCCGACGCAGCGGTGACTGGGCGCCAGATACAAACGCTCCCGCAGTGGGAGAGGACAAGTTCAAAGTCACTGAACGTAACGAGTTTTTCTCCATGGTCACCCGGCTCGCCCGCTTCGCCATGCTCGGCCCAAACGACGGCGAAACCGGAGATTCCGCAGTATTCGGGGTCAAGCACTGAGCAATATGAACCGGCGACCTCATCGTGTGTGCCGTAGTCGGTGTTGCCGTAGTCTTACTAGCACTAACTGGAGAATCCTCTACAGTAGGGAGAGTCCGGAGAGCAGGCGGAGGCATCTTCCGGGAGTTAGACGCCCGGACAGCATCCTTGAACGATAAAGTATCTGTTGACGACGAGCGAGCCACTGAGAAACGGCGCATCCCCGGGTTCGGTACCGAGAAGTTCGGTATGGAGTTGGTGTTTGTCAAAGAAGTGTGGGGGTTTGGGATCTCGAAGGAACCACGAGGGCGGCTAAGATCGGCAGAGGTGGAGAAGGAGCGGAGGGAGTTGACAGATTGCACTGACTGGCGCCTTTCACTAACTGACGTGCGGCGCCCAGGTTCAGGGCCATCCGCGTAAGTAGTAAAAGTAGACCGAGTCGGGGAGCACGAAGGAGAGGAGCCAATGGTTCTCGGGGCAGATATAGAGGACATGACTGATGAGACCATAGAGACCCTATTCGGGTTGTCCCTCAGATTCTCGAGCTGGCGGCCATCATGTGACAAGAACGAAGTCGTTGATTCATCATCGCATTCCCCCTTTTCACCATTCTCTGCAACCGGAGATGGGATATCCACATCCGAGGTGCTGTTGCGATTGCTATGACTATTCCAGCTAGCTGCAGCCAACTGATCTGCTGATAGAGACTTGGAAAACCTCGCAGGATCCCGTACCACCAACATCCTCTGACTCGACTGAGCCCTCAAGTTATGGATTGTATCCACAGTATTAGCTTCACCCGTTTCACTCACCAACTTCTTGCCCCCAAGAGCCTCGATCTCCCTTCTCAGCACGGTGATCCAGCTGGTCATGTCATCGCCGTTCTCAAAAACCATCAAAAAGTTATTCGCGTGACGCTTTTCAAGAAGTCTACTGAACAGCGACCGGGAGTCTGTAGCCATAGTCCCCGCCGAGTCCATAGCTGAGGAGACCTGCAAAACCCAGTGCTTACCAGGGAAGACATCGGCGGCGAAAGCTGCAGATTCTTTGCCGAGATTGAGGATTTTCTCTGGGAGGCGGTCGTAAGCGCCCTCGCCAGTGTACTGGAGGAGATATCCTGAAGTCACAAGAATATAAATCTTGTATGTCCAGTCAAACTTGGGCAGCGAGGGGTTACGGCGGTGAGATTTGCTCTTACGAAGAGAGATTGTAATAGGAGGTTGATCCTCGAAAGCTCCGTTATCGCCCTCGGCTTCGTTGGCAGCGGCAGATGCAGCGGCCTCGGCCTCCTTGGCTGTTGTCCGCTTCTCGTGAGCACGAAGCATCAGATCAGCAGACACAGTAGCTGCAGGAAGGCGGCTGTGTTTAATAGCTTGGGGGTATGCCCGGAACAGAGGCGGTGGGTCCCATGTTGCAATTGGAGTTTTAACCGTCTTGTAAATAGCCTGGCCCTGCATCGGTTGACGCTCTCCATGGGACGACGGGAGCCTCGGTATAGGCACCGAATCCGGGGGGGAGCCCGGACTGACAGGAGCCTGGTGATTGGAAGCCATACGCGTATCGATGACAATTGTCGGCTTTTTGGGCCTACCGTTCTTGCCTCGTGACAAACTGTGAAAGTTTGACTCGGAAGTCTTCGTCGTCAGAGCTGATGAAAGCCCCTCTAACGTTCCTCTTAAAATTCCAGACGCTTTAGCAGTGAGCTCTCGTGTTGGCACATGAAGAGTGTTCGCACTCGGCATCGGTTGAGGTGCTGCGGCGGCCGCAGAGGTAATGGGTGTGATGGTGGCAGACGACTCAGGAGTATCCGAATCGATGCTGATAACAGGGGCTAAGCCATTCCCAGATGGTGCAGAAGCAGCAGCAACATCACGCATGGAAGCCATGGACTCCTTGCGTAGTGAGCGGCTAAAGAGATTCCGGAGACCCAGGCGGGATTCCTTTTTCATTTTCTCTGGCTTCAATGGAACACGAAGTTCGTCTGTTGATGTACTAAGGTCGGTAGGGCGGAGTCGACGGGTAGGGATGGAAGCGGTTGCTTGTATGGAATCGTAGACACTTGGTGAGTCTGAAGATTGCACCACAGCCGCTGATGTGGTTGGTCGGCGGGATGAAGGCGCCATTGTGAATTGTGATTAGGTGGGGGTTGGAATGAAAGGATAAGAAGGGAGAGAAACAATGTTTCTTCCAAGATGACAAGACGTCAGCAAGCGAAGCAAGCTTGTGTTTGATGAAGCTGTCACTCTAACTATGTCTGACTTTCAGTGTAAGTCAATTATGGCAGGCGTCCAGGAATGTGAGACACGGGTGGGAGCCAAAGAATATGGTCGTCTTAGAGATGGTCCTAAAGCTATCAGGATCTGCTGTTGTGTATAGGTCTGGCTAATATATAGCAAATTATTATATCGATATCTTCCGAAACAGTAATAACGTGACAAGGAGCGTAAAGAGTTTGATTAAAAGTTAATGTTGTGGGCGTTTGGGAGAGAGCGTATAAGTGAGTAAGACGTCAGTAATGAGAGACACGGGTAGGAGCGACTTTGCTATGGATAATTCTTTGAAAAGTAGAGAACGTTAGAAGTTGGAATATAAAAAAGAATGGCTTTCATAAAATATGCTGGAATAGAACGAAGAGAGAAGCAAAAAATAAGAAAAGTAAAAGACAGGACGGTAACAAAGATGAAGAGTCGAGAGAAGGTGGGTACGTAAGTGCCTTCTTCGAAGTTGAACTTCTTTCTTTTATACCAAAGCTGATTATTGGTGGTAGTGATGGTGGGTTTCGCTGGAGTAATTACTACCAAATGTGATAATTCCTTCTTTCCCAATTATATCAATGTGGAAATATTGAAAATAAAAGAAAATATGAAGAATATTTTGAAGGAAAATACAAACAATAAGAAAGCAGAAATCACGAGAATAACCTCACACCGTCAAAAAAAAAAAAAAAAACCAGCAATATGATCAACAAGAGAAAAAAAAAGAGAGAGGAAGAAAAAGTAACAGGCGCTCAAAGAAGCACTCTCGACTCTTAATATGATTAGAAATGACGATTATCTTTCTCTCTTTACTCCCGCTATCGTTGGCAGTCACCGCTCAATTTACTTATTTTCGTCTCCCCTCCTTCGCGGGGACTTGTCTGTCCACTTACTTACTCACCTTGAACTGCAATGTCAGCCAAACAAGCCAAATTCCGCTGTGGCTGGTTTATCTCTTCCCTCGTTTCGTTCGTTCCTCTCAGTAAGATCAGGCCGTGTTCCGTTGTCACCCAAGAATGGGGCAGCCAGACAGTCAGTTCTCGGAGGGAGCTTTCTTGTGTCAGTAACGCGGTATTTGTACTTGACTGTGCACAACAGAGGACCAAGCACAACCACACAAAATAGTGGTGCTCGGGCGGCTTAGGAGCTTGTGCTCAACTTTGGCGAGGTGGTGAATATTATGTATTATTTTCTCCGGAATCAGTGATCTGCCTGGGATAGTGAAAGTGATGAATGGATGTTATGCGAGAAGGAGAAGGCACTGTGCTTGTGCTTGTGCTCTGGCTAGAACGAGTTGTATTATTGGTATGCAAACAGAGTAGCAATGGCACCACTCTACAATAAAGTCAAAGACGAAGCGTAACAATGACAAGATGCAGGAGAAGATTAAAGTAGTACTCGGCAGAGAACTAAAATCATATACGGTCGTTATTCACCAATCATGGAATCATCAGCCTTGATCAACAGCATATATCTTGTCTGCGTTTCAAGCACTTCAACACCAGCTGGATCCGCTTCCTCTGGTTTCTCTTTTCTTTGCGAGTTGTCGCCTATTCAGCCCTCGGCCAACGGCAGCCCCAAGACAAAATCGTGGTTCTTGACTGAGGACCCTAGAGCTGGATGCGCACTCGGACCAGGGTGATGAGCAGCGAGCGATATTGCGTCCTACTAGATTCCCCAGTTCGCAGGCGTCTAATCAGTGTTCAGGGCCAGGGGGTGAGGATTAAGGATGGAATGGCCGAACAATGCTGTATTAAAAGAGTATGTTTCCTTTTTGGTAATAGATATCAGGACTGTGATATAGAGTGGTAAAGTGGTTGGTTGCTGAGGCGGGCTGGCTCGTGCAGTAATGACGGCGGTAGAGGAAATTTGTTTATGTGGCGAAGAAATAGTTGTCGGCTGTTGATGTTTGAGGATAAGAGGTCTGTTTATTTTGACAGGTTTCAAAGACGGTGAGGGTGTATTCGGGATTTCACATGAAGATGCCCAAACAACTTAATAACAGCGTGGCTAGCAGCAGCCAGAAATGGCGTGAATATATGTAAATGTATGGAAGTTGTTAAATCCACAATATACAGTTACGTACAGAGTCGTATAAATGAAAATACAGAACGAAATAATGACGTAAACTTCCAAGAAACAAAGAATTGTAATCGTGAGAAAAGAATAAACGAATAACCCAAGTATCTCGAGATGATCTAACTCCAAACTAAAATCTAGAGGAAACACAAGATTTCAAGAAATCCCCCGAGTCCTCCTCGCCGGCTACTCTCTCCCTCTAAGTACTCCCCAGCTAACCCACTTTCCCACCTCAGACCACCACCATCTCATCTCATTCCCGTCCAGCAACAAACCTTGGCTTCGGTCATTCTTTCGAATGTCCGACACCACTTAGACCTGTCCTCTAATCTACTTTATAATCCAAAGTTCGCCCATTTCTCGCACAAGATTCAGGTCCATAAGGTCTCGGGATCCTGGAAGGGGCTATGGTCATGGACCAGGAGGGAATAGCTAGTATATTGGGTGGGTGGTGATCAATTTCCTAGAGAGGTATGAGTGGTTACTAGGAGGATCTGGTGGCTTGCGGGTTTGACAAGAGCTTGTGTTATCAGGGATTTCACAAAACAGGTGAGTGAGTCTACTTGTGATCCTGAATATGCAAGCTCATAAGGCCATGTGAAGCATCGTGAGATATCAACCCGTGTTCGCCAAGTCCTCATACCATCTCACTGTGACAACCCGCAGAAAAAATACCGGCGATCATAAACTCACTTCACGCAACTTAACGCTGAGCAAGTACTCACTTAGTAAGAGCACGTTCCAAAGAAGATACATCTACGTAGACTGCGACCTTTGCGGCTGATGTGAAATCTAGGCTCAACAATTTAGCAAGCCCGTGTTAGTATTGTTAGTGACTTAATCTGTCCTAGTGTATTTGCGTCGCCGGTAGATTCCGATGGCCCTAAAAAAAATATTTAAAAATAATAATAATAATAATAATAATAATAATAATAATAATAATAATAATAATAATAATAA
>LXGU01000082.1:43676-108991 GCA_001640685.1 Catunica adiposa
CCCCCCCCCCCTATGCAGGAACTCAGCTTGGTGTGGCAGACCTTAATCATGATAAGTACGTATATTTCTTTGCTGCTGCGAGTTTCTTCTGCTGCTGGAATTTTGCTGTGCCGTGAAACAAGACCATATATCGTCAGCTTGCAGTGGAATTCCAAGGGCATGTTTTCTAATGTCTCACAACCCGATATTCAGATATTTTCTATGGAATTTAACAAGGAAACAAACGTCAGATAGATGTATCATCGATGCATCATTAACACATCACATATCCATCCATATCTTCACATACATTGATTTTAATTCCTTGCACAACTCTAACCTCCAAAGTTAGCCCTCATCTTTTGCACAAAATCTCTAAGCTTTGCCCTCCTCGAATACCCCCCCAGCCCGATAACCGAAATCACCCTACAAATCCTAAATAAATCCTGTTGGTCTTTTCCCCAGCCTCATGTAATTAAAAGGCTATCATGAACCCTCGTCGGTTCTAACCTATAAACCCTTTCCTTATTCGTACACTTCATCCCAAAAGGTACCAAACCCCTTTCTCAATCACTCGACGAGTAGTTAACGATACTTTATGCACTATCGGCGCGTGCATACAGAAATCAGGATATTGTTTGTTGTTTGCAAGGCTTTGAGTGCCTTAGCAGATCAACGCCTTACAAGGTCGGTCAACCGGATATTACCATTTCGACTGCCTACACATCCCTCTTTCACAGTTAACCATTTACACCTTGGAGTTTTTCCCATATCCTAGGGAGTAAGTAGTGTCCTGGTCCATGATAAAATCACATGTTTATCAATCAATTAGTCGAGATCTAGTAAACCACCATCAAGTATATTATTAGATTCATCTCAAAATGGTTAACGAGATGAAAGCCGACAATCTAATAGGGTTATGGACCATAACTGGGTTATCCTTACATCACTTATTTTCCCTCCCTGAGCCGAACTTCGCCTGTCGTTAAATGTCTGTGTCTCTGTGGCTTGTGATAGAATATTCACCTGACAATTGGAAGCCCAGTCTAGCTCCCAGAAAATTGTGATGGTGGCTGCGCTGGCAAATTACATTGTGCCGTCTCATGCCAACCGGTGGCCAGGAGGAAATTTCCGAGGGGATGGAAACAGCTGCAGATACGAAACAGCGATTGGCTGTTGTGAAGGAGTGAGGTTCAGATGAAGGTGGGGAGCTGTGCATGGTGATGATGAGTTGACCGATAGTGGGTGATTATTAGTTGAGATCAGAGGACATCTCAAGGGCCTGAATTGACTAAATTCTCAAGATTTGGGACTTTAGGCTGCGCGCTATCATAGGCGTTTGGGTGTATAGTATTAATTTCTAAAACTACTATGTAATTAATAAAACTTATGCATAATGATAATACTTCTCAAATCGTGTTCTCTTTAATCCTAATATTAATTTTTTTTTTTTTTGAAAAACCCACTCTTCGCTAGAGATCAAAGCGTCCCCGCCAAACCGCGTCAAGGAAGACCTCAAGAATCATGCTTCCTAATACAAATTACCGAATCTACAACATTAAATCTAAGTCTGTTCTCAGGCCAAAGAAGACCCTCCAATATCATACGATTGGAATAATTCTCTCCAATAGCCTCGTTTCAAGACCAACACTCACAGACAGAGACTACACAGACAGAGACTACACAGACAGAGATTACACAGACAGAGACTACACAGACAGAGACTACACAGAAAGAGATTACACGGAAAGAGATTACATAGAGAAAGCCTCCACAGAGAAAGCCTACAACAGACAAAGCTTACTCTGACAGTCTGGGTCAAAGCCCCCATTCGAACTCGTCCTTCACGGCAAACGTAACGTTGGCGATGGCAGGAAGTAGTGGTGCAACGTCAATGTGTGGCTCAGTGACACAGACAAGAACCAGACTGACTAGACAGCGAGGAATGGCTTTGATGATACAATGATTGTGCGTGGAATTCACTGCTAGTAAAGTGCGGTTATGGTTGAATCAAATGTATAATATGGTTGGTTCCTGCATATATATGTGGGATTAATTGGGCAGTGGATACGGCATATCTGCTGGAGGGTTGTCAATGATTAACAAGGCAATCTGACTGCTGGTATTGGCTATTGGCTATTGCAGTGTGTATGTGTGTTGAAAGTACCTTCGCTATCAGTATCTCCCTTGATTCATCACACCGTCAAACCAGCCACCTAAAGCCCTCCACACACTTAATAACTTGAAACTTGTCGCTTGGCTCTTTCGCCATCGCTTACCTTACCCAACCTCACTATAGTACAGGACAGAAAAAATATTTGCCCTCTTCCACCGTAAACCAACCTCTTCATCCCACTTGTGCGAGATTATTCTAATGTATGCACAGACAACTTTGCCGTAGTTTTCTTGACTTGAACCACCGCACCGTGAGCCGTTTTATCGGGTCCAATCTCCCACGAGGGTTTGAGCGTAGCCCCGACAAGGCCATTTGACTTCATGCTCGGACTTGGGAAACCATGTGGACAATGAGGTCATTCGTAGCGGGCCTGTTGGTGGCCCTGCAGCGAAGAAAAGATGCTGCTTAGTTATTGGCTATATGATGTCATCTCAATATGAATTAAGATGGATAAGTTATTCCGTTACGGCTATTTGCCAATTGATGGATGTGGGTTCAAAGTGGGGCGATTGTTATAACATGATGGCAACTGGCCATCATGGTGATGCATCCTGACAACAGACACAACAGACATGACCCACCAAACCCTAATATTATGCCTGTCTTGATCTCCGCATTGGACTAAGGGTTTTGGGGAATCTCCAATGTCGCCACCAACGTCACCTGGTTTTTTGTTGTAGTATCGATGTCCCTGCCTGCATGCCAACTTCATTCCATCTCTGATACGATCCCCACCAAATACCGCCGCTAGAAATGAAAGGACCTCTGACTTCACAGCCTCTCATTGGCTGACTGTTCGAGCCGGACAGAGATAGGTATCCGCCATCACCAAAAACGGAAGACCCAGATACTGCTTGTAGAAACAACGGGAAAACTCATGCGTGATTCACATGATCACGCTAACAGCTACACCACTTGGGGCTGAATTTAGGATTGAACTACCATTTGATCTTGTTTTCTGCTTTCTGAGTCTGGCCTGGTCGTGATCGGTAGCTGAAACTTGATCAAATCTACCGTCAATCTACCAGTTTCTAAATAGATACTCATCTATTCTTCTTGTTCTTTCTTTTCACCCACCCAGCCCATCACAATCAACATTCCACTCTCATTACACCATAATTGGTCTCTATCTACTCACACTGTCAGCCTAAGTATAGGCCATCCGAAACTGTTCAACTCGACCATGCCATCTCAACTCAATCACGCCTCTGTTATCGAGGCTCTCAACCGCGAGCCAAAGAGTCCGTCTGGGGAACTTTCTCATGCCACTAGCCAGTCGAACTTGTCTTCGGCTTCGGGAAATGCTTCTCCAATCCCGTTTGGCGGGAGTGCGGCGACGTCAATCCCGTCAAAGTCGTTGCATGCGGCGGCCGTGACAAACTCGGCGCAGCAGTATGAGAGCCCCGCGATTGCTTTGAGGAGTAAGTGCCCGTTATTCTACGCTTGAGTAATACTATTGCCTAGAACTTCCCTCCACACTAATCCATGGACCTCAGTGCTATCTATCTCTATCTTTGTTTGCATCACTACCTACTCCAACGTCGCAATTAACTCCACCACACTATATTCACCAAAGCACCCATGTCATCCCCAGTTGAATCCTCCCAATAACCCAATCCCCCCAATTGATCCATCCCGTCACGCGGTACTAGAGACAACCCCCACCACTCATTACATGTGCTAACCTTAACCCTTTCTAACTAGGAACTTCATCACCCACCCCATCCGTCCTCTCCGAAAGCTCCCACGTCGCCGCCGCCGGCTCTCCCGCTATTGGCTCAACTCCTCGCGCAACAACCCCCACACAAACATCCACCTCTCCCCTTCCGGCACCAACCTCTGCCGTCTCCACCCCGAACTTGCCGTCTACCCCGTCGACTTCTGCGGGCCCATTTCCACCATCTGGCCGGCGCAAATCTATTCTCCTTAACATCCAGAACTACGAACCGAACATGCCGGCGCCCGGCGAAATCGCTACCTCTCCAGCGACGTCGCGAAGACCGTCGTTTGGCGCAGGATTGCTAAATTCCTCAGGATCACCTGTGCAGAAGGGCTTTCCCGCTGGGCACAATAGGCAGAC
The DNA here is from genome assembly GCA_001640685.1 of Catunica adiposa. Classification (NCBI taxonomy): domain Eukaryota; kingdom Fungi; phylum Ascomycota; class Sordariomycetes; order Microascales; family Ceratocystidaceae; genus Catunica; species Catunica adiposa. The sequence continues at coordinate 47,912 of LXGU01000082.1, forward strand.
CAGCTTAGGTGACATTCACCAGGAGCTTGAAGTTGAACAGGAAGCTCAAGTTGTAAGTTCAAGACTTGCTCTCTTTTTTAAATTCCCAAAAGAATACCCAGCCACTAACTCGCAATCTTATTCATTAGAACCGTCTCCTTCACATGATACGTCAACAACAGATCGAACTCAACGCTCGCCAACATAATCCTGACGATGAATCAGCTATTGGGGTATCTCCCACCATCTCCGCTACGGCCCCACGCACCTCGCGCCCCCCGAGTTTCAACCATGGGCTCCCGCCTTCTCTGCACCCGCGCACTTCCTTTGAAGCTTCACAACGTCGCCGCTCTCGCACTCCTAGCATGGATGTCGACAGCCACGTCCCCGTTGGTATTGGATATCGTGGATCCTCACAAGTCCGTGGATCATCTGTTAGCGGTGAGAGTGAAGGAGGCTACTCTCGGGATGATAGCGCGTATTATCAAGCGGAAGCGCAGATTATCACAAGGGAAAACCAGATGTTAAGACATAGGATTCGTGAGCTTGGTAAGTTGGTACTGGGGAGGACTAACTGGGTGCAAAGGGAAGAGGGATCTTAATGCTAACAAGTTTACACTACAGAAAAGCAAGTTTCTGAAGCTAACGGGGGAGCCTCTGCTCATGACCCGGCAAGGCATTCATCATTAGCGCAGAGTAGGAATGTGGATGATGTGAAGGGGGAGTAAGGAAGGAACAAGTTGGAACGTATGTGAACATTCTAGGCATCATTCTCTGTTTTCTTTTTTCTTTTTTCTTTTTTTCTTTTGTCTTCTATCTTAATTGGATTCTTGTTTCTTTTGGGGGGGGAGGCGGTGTTTAAAGGGATTACACAAGAATGGAATGTGTGAATACATGGATTTTTACGAATTTGAACATGGACAACTACAGACATATGATTATGTAAATAACGGAACTCATTGACAGCTACAGGGAACACATACACAGGAATAATGTGATTTGGAAACAACACACATGTCCCATCTGTCATTATACACACATACACACGTACACATACACACACACACACACACACAGCAATCCGGGTGTCTCCCCATCCAGATCGCAAGTCTATTCTACACCTCTCCCCTTACAAGAGACCTCTATGTAGGGGTCTACACACGACGGTGAAGTGGAAATCAATGAGTGACGGATGGAAAGAAGCAGCGGAGGGGAAATAAAAAGTCTTGTGATATGGCGTTATAGAAGAATAAAGAGGCAGCAAAAGGGTCTATATACATTGGTGGTGTGACATGACATTGAGACAACAAGAACCAATAATGGGGGCGGGACATGAAAAGGGACGAGGACATTGTTACACTTGAGAAGAAGAATGGAAATGCGTTGTTACAAGAAGTAAGGAAAAGAGAATGGGACATGACATAATCAAGTAGATACGATGGAATGGGGGCAGAGGGTCATGACAGGGCCGTGTCAAAGAGAACCCAGTGATGACAACAGGAAAGAGAAAAGTGAAAACGTGTAATGGACAACGGGAAGATAACCAAGGAAAAAACTAAAAAAAAAGAATATGGCCCGGCTCCGGCCGATCGCTCCGTTCGGTTCCGGGACCAAATGACAAGTGCTAGGGGAAATAAAAAAGGGGGGTATTACAAAGAAACGACAAAGTGTACAGGGGATGTAAATCAAAAACACCGGGGACAAGAAAGGGAAATGGAACATGCAATGGGGAATGTGAAGTGGTGGTGGGGAGGGAGTATAACAATCAGTGAGCAAGGTATACCAAGAGGGCGCCGAAAGTATACCAAACTCAAATCAACTCAACACTCAGGCAATCTGGCGCTTGACGAGCTCGCGGGCCCAACGAGCAGTCTCCAGGGTGCGCGGGGCGTACTCGCGGTTGGACTTGACCTCCTTGATCAGGCTAGTGACCCACTCTTGGCGGAGACCCTCCTTGAGCTCACCACCAGGGAAGGCATCGCAGAGGTCACTATGAAATAGTTAGTAAACAAGACTGTACAGCAACTGAAGAAACAATATACTTACCCAATGACACCCATGGACGAGCGAAGCAGAGGCTCGCTGCGGTTGACGTAGTTGGTAGCAATCATGTTGAGCAGAGCGAAAATGGATTGAACATAAGGCTGAAGAGCAGCAGCTATGACAAGAAAAGTGGTTAATGGCACATCCCACGGTTATAAATATCCATAAATATCCATAAAGAAATAATCACTTACTTTTGCCACTGGCCTTCATTGCGGGGATGATTCCGCCCCAAGCGTCCATAATACCCTCACGGAGGGAGATAACATAATCAATCATCTCGTAAGAGCCATCAGCGGGAGCATCAACAGTAGCAGCCTGTTGAAGAACCTGGGCAACGACGGCCAAGTAGGCATCAAAAGAGCCCTCAATGGCGAGGGCGATATCGCCAAAGCACTGCAGAATAGCAGGCTTGAACTGGTTGGCCAGGGAAGAGCTACGCAGGTTGTTGAGCAGGTAGTTCATGAACTGGTCACAGTATGGCTGGGACTGAGGGCCCAGAGAGCGGGTAACATCGGAAACAAGGCCGATAGCCATCGAGCATAGAGCAGGCTCCTCCTGGTTGCCCAGGGCGTTGTACAGGAAGGGGCTGAACGCCTCCATGTACTTGACAAAGCCCTCGCTAACAGCAGCCGACAGCGCGCCGATGACTGCAAAGACAGCCTCAGGCACACTGGACTTGGCCCCGACAGTAGACAGAATCTGAAGAAGAACCTGCATGATACGGTCACCCTGGGGAGCAATCTCAGTATCTAAGCGGAAGATGATGGCCTGAAGGACAGCGCACAGCGAACTCTGAATATCAGATAGGGTGATCTTATCCTCAACAGAGACAACCTGGGACTGCATGGGAACAGACTCTTCCAAACGCTTGATGATGACGTCGGACAGCTGAGCAACTGAAGCCAGGGACTCAGCAGCCGAGTTCTGGACAAAGGTGTTAATAACCTCATAAACGGCAGTGCGAGTAGAAGAATCGCAGTTGGGCTGGCCAGCCATGGTAACCAGCTGCTCGACACTGCGATTGAAGTGAGGAGTTAGAGGGTTTTGCTGGGCGGTGATATCGCCAGCAAAGCGCTCCGCCAAGTTCATAAGGGCCCAGCAGCAAGAAGCAGCCATCTTGGGGTGGGAAGCCAGACCGCCGAACAGGGCGTTCAGCAGGGGCTCGAGGTGTGTCTGGGCATCGATAGCTTCTGGGCAAGCCTCTGTAATGCGGCCCAGGGTGTAGGCAGTAGAGTCCTTGACAATCAGGTTCTCATCGTTCATGGTCTCAATCATGGCCGTCAGACCGTTGCGGACAATGGGCTCCAAGACCTTCTCCTCGGGACCCTCCATAACGGCGCCAAAAGCGGAGACAGCAGCGTCACGCATATGCCAGTCCTCAGACCGGAGGTTGGTCTCCACAAAGGTGAGGACGTGAGGGAGAATAGGAGACCGGATAGACTGAGCATACAGAGACAGACATTGGTAGGCGGCGCGAGCCAGGTTGTACTCGTCATCAGTGGCATCCTCATCCTGTTTGCCAAGAAGCGACAAAAGGACAGGGACGACCTCGGTGGCTGCGACGCGTGCAAAGTTGTAGAAGGGGCGCATCTGATCCGAGCTCTCGACCTGCGAGTTGTCGTCCTCAATGCTAATCTCCTCCTCACACACCGTACTCCAGAACTCAACAGCAAGCTTGGCGACATCCTCGTCATCGCTGCGCATACCAATAATGGTAAGACCAAAGAGAGCCTTCTCCATGTAGAAGCGCATGTTCTCGTAGTAGAGAGACATGATGCGGTTCAGGCAACCGAAAGCACCTTGCTGGATACGAGAGTCTTCGGCCTGGGTAGCCTCGCAGATGACCTGCATGATGTAGTTACGCTCTCCCTCATGCTTGAAGTTGTTGCCGACGAACTCGAGAGAGTCACCAAGGGCAGTGATGGCGGCGACACGGACCTCTTGGTTGGGCTCGTCCTTTCTGACACCCTGAACAACAGCAGTAAGAATAGCGTTGGAGTGTGCCACAAGCGATGCTCTCAGCTCGTTATCTTGAGACTCGCAGATGTAACCAAGGGCTTGCAGAGAAGTCTGCTTGCAGTTGTCGGAACCCTCGCTGACATTCTTAACCAGGGTGGGCATGAGGTCAGGCCATTGGTCGCGGGGCATCTCCAGGCCAGCGATAGCGGCGACAACCTGAGAGGCAGCAGAGCCAGCTTGGGTGTTGGCCGACCCCAGGGTTTCCAGGGTCATGAGCTTGACACGGTTCTTGGTCTCATCATCAGTCTGTTGCAACCACTTCGCCTGAAGCTCAGGTTGACGGGCAACATCTCTGGCGGTGAAGGCGTTCTTCAGGGCGATACCAGCAGCAGCTCTGATTGCACCATTGTTGCTGTCATTGGCAAGTTCTTGTACTAGCGTAGCGAGATAGAGAGGCTGTTGAAATAAGCAAAGCAATAGTTAGCAAATGTTGATGCATATATGGAGGGGTAAATTTTGTGACCGGGGTACAAGGCTAGCTTGCCGCAGTTCAACTGGAGACAAAGCTGGATCACATGCTATGGTAGCTTGGAACTTGAAGTATCGTGTCTTGGACATGTGAAGGACCGAATAGAATCCACGAGAGAGAAAAAAAGACCCCGCGTGTGCGGAGTTATTTTTTTTTCTTTCTCGTTCGGTTCGCTTTGTTCTCATTTCTTTCGGTCGGCTCCTGTCCTGCGACGACGATGACACTACGTAGCAACCGAACACTGTGATCAGTAGGAAAAACTTACGAAGTTAGTCTCGGCAGCCTGGGCCAGAGCCTGCTCAGCGCCATTTCTGGTCGCGGCATCTATTGGGGAAAAGTTAGTAAGACTGTCTTGAAATTCTGGTCATAGTAGATTTCTCAAGAGAGCCGATATATTGCGCCGACCAGCGGCTGCGATAGCGGATGATTCCCCGCTTCGTCTCAGCGATTAGAAGACAGCAGAAATCGGTGGCGAAGGCGGTCTTTTAGCGCAGCGGAATATGGATGCAGGAGATGGCGGGCACAAAAGCCGCCATCGTCACATGCGAAAAACAGGACAACGCAAAAGGTGCGAAAATCGAAATGGTGATGACTTACCAGGTGACAGCGAGTTACCGAGGACCTGGTTGATCTCGGACATTGTGAAGAGGCTATATTTTTTATGTTCGTGTGGTAGAAAGAGGATGTGACGGAGGCCAGAGAGGAGAGGTGGATATCCTTCGATGCTGCTTCACTTATGGACAGATGCAAGCTCGATAGAGATGACGGATAATGGAGATGTGAAGAGAAAAGGAAAAAAAAAAAGTAGGCGGTTGAACTTGACACGTGAAGCTCGATAAGTGAGATGTCAAGTGCAAGTTAATGTTATCGGCGGTATTGGAATCTCGCTGAGATGGATACCGTAGCCGATGACTAGATGAGAAGATGTTGAGAGAAAGGGCGAATTATCTGTTGTCAGCGTCAGGAGGGGAGGGAGACGGATGATAAATGGTATCCTGGTTCCTTTTTTCTGGCGGAAGACGACGAAAAAAAAAAGTCGATTTTTTGTTAGGGAGAGTAGGAATTAAAAGAGCGTTCGTGTAGGGCAGATTAATGAAGCTCTGGTTACCAGAAAAAAAAAGTGTAAGCTTTAGGGCGATGAGACAGTGAGTTGAAGAATGAAGAACAAGGAGAAATATGTTTTTGAGGGGGAGGAGAAAATGGCACAGGCAAGTTTATTGGATTTCTTTCTGTATTCTCTCTTGAGGAAGGAAAGATGGCAAACGAGAAAGCACAGCAAGAAGGAAAGAAGCAATGAAAGGAAGGAAATGCAACCAGTGACAGCACATGCACACTACAAGCCAGAGCAAGAGCTCCGCGGAGATAGTCCTAGTTACTAGTTCACGACGATAGAGACACTTTTTTTTTTGTCAAAATATGGTGCTGTTTTTGGACAGACCGCCAGACGCTAAACTGATACAGCTCTTGAAATAAACAAGTAGTCTGCAATAAGTTTGTCTCTTCAGTGGTATTCAGCAGTTGAAAGCTATGATCACAGGCGGAGTTTCAGGCCATATAGCAATCTTAGTGACCTGCAAGAGATTGTCCTCAGAGCTGAAGAAAGTGGGGTTGATTGATGTGTTAAGACTTGAGTAATATTGACATGCACCAGGCAAAGACAAGCAGCAAAACAAGCAGGTAGTTCCCCAAGTAACAAGGCATGACAGAGCGTGCTAGGAGTGGATCAGGCCCTTTCTTTGTCCCATGAATCTATCCAGCAACCTGCTCTTCAGCTTACATAGACAAAACACAACTTCTCCACGCCAATACAGCCTTGCCAGTCCATCCAGAAGCATATCTAGCTTACCTGACAGCAACCCAGCAACTTAACCAGCCAAATCGGTACTTCCTTCCCAGTTATCTAATCGTGGTACATTATGCATTTCGTGCGTGAGTCTACATGCACCGCCCAGCTATCATCTCCACCCCTCCCTAGCTCCCACCGCCTATAACCCCTCTGCCACGACCACCTCTCGGTAGCAGCGACGGGCTCCCCTAGTAGCATCACGGTGAGCTAAAAAGTGGCGATTATCTGGAAGGAACCATCAACGTCCACGCACTACAGCCGGAAGGCACACCTTCAGGAAGCCTGCATCAACGGCAACTGCCATGCAGCAATCTGCAAGCGGCTGCACCGTCTGCACCGCCTGCACAGTCTGGGTGAATGAGTGTGGAGGGTGATTCTCAAGATATATCTTGGTGTCTAAATATCTTGGCCATGGCGCTATTGTTCGTTTACGGTTTCACTAGTACCAGTCTATAGAGGAACGCATAGAGGAGTGATAGAGTATATACGATTGTGTTGATTGGCCGAAAACTAGGGGCTTGTTTGGGTTCCAGCAGGCGACGAGGGTTGGCTATGTATTCGATTGTTTCATAGTTGGCGGGGTTCTAGCCCAGCAAGCAACTAAGTGAAGTGAGGATACGAGAAAACGCCTCAAAAACTACCGTCTTAATTCATTGTTTTTCAATCCACTTTTCAGTGTTTACTTGAGGACTATCTACACAGCAACCCAAGATTGCAACGTGTAAAGACACACTCAAAGGAGGGGTTCCAATAAAGGGTATCCCATCCTTGGTCACAAGCAAGAACATCCATCAAAGCTCCCTTCTTCCGCTACGTCACATGATCTCTTTCCCCCGTGATTCAAAACTCAACTCCAAGAATCAAACTATTCCGATCTCCCACCTGTCCCATGATAATCTGGCCCCTACATAGCCGCCCTCGCTTCCAATCTCCAATTGACACGCATACCACGCATACACCTCATACGCAGCTGTATCCCTTGACCAACCCTAGACACCCCTTGTACCTAGATATTCTTTTGGGTTCTAATCAAATCTATTTGAAAAGCCCCCCTGATATTATAGCACTGCAGTGGCCAACATCTCCGCTTGTTCATCCTCATGGTCGGATTGACTGCGGAGTCGCTGGAAATTAAATTACGCTGTCAGTCAGCAGCCGGGACCTGCGCAAGGTCCACAAGTAATGGAGGGGCATGAAGGTGGGGGGGTGAAAGAGTAATAAAGTAATATTTAGGGTCTGTAATCACATGACCAACTGCTATATGTCACGTGCTGATGTACTTTTTACCTTACTTGAATAACGGCACTTGAGAACTTTGGAGCAAATTCAGACGTAACTCATAAATTTCATTCGCAACTGTTATATATCTGACGGCCCTTCGCCCTTTCATTTTGTAGAGTAATCTTGAAGCCCCCTACATCTGCTCCGCCTGCTTCTCCAGGGACTGAATGTCTACCACAGGCTTCTCGCCGGAGTTATTAGAAGCATTAAGAACTGGGAGTCCAGCTAATGGTGTGGTGGGACGACTGGAGGCAAACTAACCACATAAAAATTAGTACATGGATTTATAGCAAATATTGAGTGAGTAGTATCAAAATGAACGCAGAGATAAAATCATGATCCAGGATGAGTGAATAGTAGTCAACTTTGGCTTTGGGGTTTCCGGTTGATATATTAAAGAAACAATGAGTCGATCGTGTGGAAATTGGAAAAGATTCGAAGCCATGTGACTTATTAATCAAATCCGAGTGTAAAAACTTTTATACAGAAAATAAAACCAGCCTCGGGAAGATGTCGCCAGAAGCAGTAAATTCAAAGCCCAGAAAACAAGACAAGGAAGTACAATGATCGGTGAAATCGCGCGTCCCAGCGACATCCAACGCCTGTAAGAATCTCAAACCAGAGAATCAAATGTAAGAGGATAACAGAACTCAAAAGATGTCGGAAATGAACAATGGGATAAAATGAAAATCAACAAACAAGGGCATCTAGGGCACACAGGCAACGAGAGTCCGCTACATCAAGCATCGCCGTTCTACAGCTTGCTCTCCCGCGCAGACCCGTTGGAAATGGTTCCACTCACGTTACTCGCAGCACTGAGCAGTGCAATCAGAGAACTCTGCACCACATCCTCGTGGATACCCACACCCCAAACTCTCTCGTTACCCCCACCGACCGTCACCGCCACGTATGCTGCTGCCTTCACATTGGCACCAGAACCGATAGCATGCTCCTTGTAGTCCTGGACGTCCAGGTCAACATTGAGAATTGCCCTCAGTGCGTTGGCCAAACTGGAAATCGGTCCATTTCCACGGCCGCGAATGTTGTATTCCTTGTTGTCAACCTCGACAACACCCTCGAAGACACGCTTCATGTTGGTGGTATCTTGGCTCTTGCCCTTCTCCGGCGGCGCCGGGCTCTGCGAGCGATCGGGCGCAATAGAGTAGTCGATAAGCTTAAAGCGCTGGGTCTTGCTGTTGAGCGAGTAGGTAGTCTCAAACAAATCCGCAATCTCATCAGATAGCAGCTCACGGCCAAGCTGATCAGCCTTGGCCTGGACAATCGCCGAGAAAGCAACCTGGAGACCACGGGGAAGATCCAACTCCAGCTTGCGCAGAATAATCCACGCGGCACCACCCTTGCCGGACTGCGAGTTAACACGGATGATGGCTTCGTAGGTACGGCCAATATCGCCGGGGTCCAGAGGGAGATAAGGAATCTGCCAGCGGTCCTCGACGGTCTTGCCCTCCTTTGAACGGATCTGGAAACCCTTCTTGATGGCGTCTTGGTGGGAACCAGAGAACGCGCATACTACTAGCGAACCGCCGTATGGAGCTCTAGGGTGAACGGGGATCTTGTTGCACAGCTCGACAGTGTCGATGACCCGACCCATGTCGGAGAAGTCAATGTTGGGGTGGACACCCTGGGTGTACAGATTAAGAGCCAGAGTAACTAGATCAACGTTACCCGTCCGCTCACCGTTACCGAACAGGCAACCCTCCACTCTGTCAGCACCGGCCATTTGAGCAAGTTCAGCAGCGGCAACAGCGCAGCCACGGTCATTGTGGGGGTGCAGGGAGACACAGACGGTCTCACGGTTAGTAATGTTTCGGCAAAAGTACTCAATCTGGTCGGCGTAGATATTAGGCGTAGACATCTCAACGGTAGCGGGCAGGTTGAAGATGATGGGGTTCTCCTTAGTGGGCTCCCAAGCGGCCTTGACAGCCTCGCAAATCTTAACAGCAAATTCCGGGCTGGTATCAGAGAAAGTCTCGGGAGAGAACTCGAAGGCCCACTCAGTGCCGGATTGCTTGGGGTCATCCTTGGTCAGGCTGCGAACCAGCTTGGTGCAGGCGACGGCTTTGGTGATGGAGTCCTCCTCACTGCAGTCGAAGATGACGCGGCGGAAGCACTCAGAGGTGGCGAGGTAAATGTGAATGATGGCCTTCTTGGCGCCGGACATGGCCTCGACGGTGCGCTTGATGAGCTCCTCACGGCAAGGAGACAGGACCTGCAGCCAAACATCATCAGGAACGACACCAGGAGTCTCAATCAGGCTACGGGTGAAGTCGAAGTCAGTCTTGGAAGCGGAGGGGAAGGAGACTTCAATCTCCTTGTAGCCCATATCAACGAGCATCTTGAAGTAGCGCCACTTCTCATCGCGGTTCTAGTACAGGCGGTTAGCTTTTTTTGATTCAAGTATGTTGTAAAGAGTATAGCGCAGATTTAGGCCGACCACGAAATGTTCCACCATACAACATAACATCCCAACGGCCAATGGCTAGGAGAATACGGCCATACAAGCAACCACATCGGTATCTTGATCGTATAAGTCATATACCGGCATTGTAGTCATCCATGGCGCAAACCCCCGACATCGGTTTCTAACATCTGGCGCATATCCTCCCTAATATCCTAACCCAACACAACTCACCATTGGATCAACCAGCGACTGGTTGCCATCACGCAAATCAGTTGACAGCCATCTCGGCGCCTTGTCGAGGACCTTAGAGGGCCATTGGCGGTCGGGCAAGTTGATAGGAGCAAAAGGCTTGTACTTCTTCCAAGGTTCTTTGAGCCTATAGAGCAGCAACGACACAGTTGGTTAGTTTACTAACATCATGATATGAGAACTATATAGAAAAGGCCGTCCGGGGCCACCGGTGTGGGGTTCACAACCCAACCCGGGTACCGAGCGGAATTTCACCTCTGACGCCATAGGTCAACTCCGGCCCCGGCGGTCTATGCTTCCATGACCGTTCGAAAAGCTTGTTATGGGTAACTTACATAGGCATTGTGATTGTGTGAACCGCACTTTGCACTTAAGAATTCAATCAAATGAAAAAGTAAAGAGAAGAGAAGATATCGCCAGAAATATACTCGTACAACCAATAGATGAGAAGATTCTCCGTATTTTCGAATGTGATGTCGTTCTTCTGGAAATACAAAAAAGAGGAATTTGGGATCTAAACGCAATAATAAAGGGCGGCGGATTTTTTTGGTGGGGTTAGAGGTATTTTAGGCTAGTGTTGCTTGTTGGATATAGCGCTTAATTGACGTCTTGTCTGGGGCAATCACGTAAGAGGTGATATAGAATGGACGGATGTGTAAACCGTACAAACAGCGAATGAATCAAAGAGCTCGTATAGGCAGGAAGCCACAAGTTAAAGAAAAGATTGCTTGGTATCGTGCACTATCTGGTGATGATATGTTTTTTTTTTTTCAATTTCCGTGGCGATGTTGCCATCTTTATATACAAATCACAATAGAAAGAATATTGCGTGGGCTTTCCCAATGCAGTCACAACGTAGTTTCCCCGATAAAACTTTTACACAACTGGTGGCTCCCTCTATCGGCTGTTGCGAAACCGTCAGCCGTCCATCCCATCGGTACACCATCCGACCCCACTAAGACAGCCCGATCTTCTGACAACAAGTTCGCCAATTCCCCAATATTAAAGTGATTTCCCATAGATCTTCGACGTAGCGTTGCATGGTAGTCACCGCATTGACTCACAAGCGTGGGTACACATCCCTTGAGGCATAATCTGCATTTTCGAATACTAAAAAAATGGATGATGTAAACACATATAGTTGACTTCTCACCATAATATAGTATGACCATGTTCTTTCCGCCCAATGTGTCATACCTCATCAATTCACTGTATGCTGCTTGACAAGGGCGCAGTTGCCATTAGCCCACTAAATATTCCCTCTTATTCCACCAAGCTCACACGGACCCTCCGATCCAGCAGAACCTAAAAATCCAACCCTAGAGTACAATACGAACTAGCCCTCTATGAACCAGCAAAAGACGGGATCCATAATTAACGACCTGACTCATGAGTGTGTTATTCAGGACTTGTGACCTACATGTTGATGCAAGGTTAAAGGCTTAACAACACTCTTCTCGCCCAAATGACTTTGAAATAGCCGAAGGAACCCGCGAGCAAGTCATCATCCAATACTCAAGTCACAATAATATTAAATACAAAGAGCTTGATTCTAAAAGTCAATTGATGCTAATACTATCCCAAATTCTCCTCCGCATTTCAATCCACCAAACCTTATACCAACATGCCATGCCATGGACTAGTATCAAGCAGTGTAATAACATCAAATGACAAAACAAATAAACAAATGATCGAATATCAACCAATAAATCTTTACGTCTGTAACCTAAAGGAAAATAAAACCGAAGAAGCTGATAAATGCAAAATTATATACAAAGAAATAAAACCCCAGAAGAACTTAATGCTTCTCTTTTATGTACAAACCGATCATCAACCTCATCTACCACGTAAATGACTCTTCCACAAAATCTACAACAGTGCCCTCATCTTGCACTTGCCTTACACTCATCCTCACATCATCCGCCAACGCACCCGCACCACAAACCGTCACAACCATCGACCCAACCTGCTCAGCAACCTCCTTGCGCACTAACATCGGCACGTTCGGCCGACCAGGGAACATCTGGACTGTTGAACTCGCTGATACAATATCCCTCGGGTTCTTGGGCCGTGTAATGAACAGCTGGATGCGTAGAATGTCTTTGCGGTTAGGCAACCGGAGGATAGTGTCCATCCAAGGACGAATCCACTCCAGGGCTTCATAGTCGCGGACAACCCAGACGAGAGTAACACGACGAGTAGCAACGGTACCATCGTTGAACCCTTCAATCAACGGTCGCAGGTATGAAATCTGATGAGTAATGCCAGTTGATCCTGCAAAGAGAAGGGCATGGCCATAACTATCCAATGCGTGGTGCCCAGCATAAGGTCCCTCAAATGCGGCTGGAATCGTCATAGATCCATTACCAGCCGCGACAGCTGCATTGAATAGTTTGCGCGTGAACCCAGTCTGGGCACCAATGATAAAGGAAAGCGAGGTCTTCATATTTGCGCGGTTAGCACGAGTAACCATCGTCTGTTTCTCGGCAGGGGGCAATGTATCATTGTCCTCCTCGTGTTCAACCCAGGCGATACTGAAAGGATGACTTTCAAAGGGACAGATGTCGCGGAAACGCAAATAAGCGTGAGTTCCGGGGCGAACATTAAGGTAACGAGGGAGTGTGATTGTGACGCGAGTAGTCTCGCCAGGCATAGCTTCAACCAAGGCGCTGCTGTAGCCCTTTGTGGACATGTTGGCATAGGTGAGACGGACAACACGGGTAATGCGCTCAAGGGCCCACATAGCGATAATTCCAACGGTCCACGAAGTCTGCGGCAGATGGCCTATTTCCGCAGTCAAGCAGTGCGCAAGAGTCATAGCAAAAGTAAGCCCAGCAAAGAAGATATGGCAAGTTAGGAAAGTCTCGTAGAAGGCATGGCGAATAGGTGAAAACGAGCTGATCAACAAAATGGCAAGCGCACCGGCACCGATGAATCCTGAACTAATAAAAAATTCATCTTGGAACCGATGAGAAACAGACTGCCAACCACCATCGGCAACCTGTACGTACATCCAGGCACCAGTGTGAATGAAGACCTCAACAACGCAAAGACGGCCCAACCAGCGGTGGAAGAGGTTGTAAGTGTCAAAGCTGATTTTGAGCATACCGATAAGTGGGTTGTTGCGTGTGGCAAGGAGCATCAGAGGAACCATGTTAACCATGGCAAGAGTACCTGAACGGCCGCGGAGATCGGCGTGAACAGCAAAGCTGTTAGAGTTGTCCCAGTCGAGGACCATCATGTAAGCAACATTGCTAAGAATGTAGATACCAAGGAATAGCGAATGAAGACGAGACGGAAGCGTTCCCATGTTTGCAGCAGCGGAAAGGCGGAACTCGCGGTTGTGGCGTTTGTTCCAAAGCGGCGCATAGAGGAGATGCTGCTTAATACTCGGCATCCAGCTGCTTCCCGAGAACTTCCAATAATTCTGTTGCTCGCCCGTCGAGCTCATAGCCGTCACATGGCGAATGTGCATCCAAGTGAGTTCAGACATACGGACTGCGAGAATTCCGAGACCCATAATCCCGAGAGTCCACCACAGAACGTCAACGAACAAAAGGTTAAGTGGTTGATTTATACCACCAAGACCAGAGTGATAAGGCGAGATTGTCGAAGTAGTTTCCGGTGCATCGGCTACATGGGCACGGGCATCCAGCATGTGCCGGACGGGGGATGGAGATGACATAGTGAGGTTTGTTGATATAATAGTCGGGCGTTGATGACAGCGGGAGAAAAGAGAGAAGGGAGAATCGTGAGAAAGAGTGTATGCTACTGTAGAGTAGATCGAGAAGATATCGTGAAAACCAGAGAAATGTCAGACTGCAAGCGAAAATATACCCGCGAGTCGCAGACAACCGAAGAAAAGATCGTGAGATGGGGAAAGTATATGCCCCGAAAAATCAATAAAAGAAAGTATCAAGTCTTCACTTGCCAAAGAGAATAAATAGCGACTTTTTGCTACAAAACAGATAAAAAATAAAGAGAGTAAGGTGAGGATATCTCAACGATAGCCTCACAGCCAGAGTATTGTATGCAGGTAGGCAAGTAGCTGAGTTAGCTACAAACACTCGCACTCAAACTAAGGCGCACTCGACAGCAATATCGAGTTGGTAGAAAAGAGAGAAGAACGAGTTATCAGTCCTCGTAAACCTACAGAGAGGAAAACAAAAAGGAGATTGTCAGTAAAACAGTCAACAAAACTTTGGCAGCAAATTATAACAGTAGAGTGGCGCGGTGGACACATATAAGACACTAGCCAGTCTTGGTCAATACCAAATGCCAGGCGCTCCAGACAAGGAATTGGTGTGAATGATTAGCAGGGCGCCGGGGTACGAAGGACATGACGAGCCAGGTATGAAAGAGTAGGGAGGGGGGTCTGGTAGAAGCAACAGATATCCCAAGAGGACATTGGTATACACCAGCCGGGGGGCAAAACACCAGGTACAAGGCCATGCCATAAAATTATGGCTGAAAGCCTCATTCCGGATACGATGGCTGGCTGAGCGACCCAGATGATGGATATAATAGAGTAAAAGCCATCCTATAAGTGGCACATGCTCGTTTCGCAAGCACTCATGTTCGTGCTCAAAATCGTAGCCCAAAACTTGATTGCATAGTCAAACTGCTCGAGATCTAATGAAAAGCAACCAAGCACCAAGCGCTAGCTAGAATCTGTGATCCCAAAAACATGGACTTGACACTGGGAGGAATGGTACATAACAGGGTTTGAACCAGGATTTGCAACTAGAGACGCCTTTGTTCCTGGCTGATTCTGTTATAAGACCCTGTATTTCTTGCGATAATGGCAAAAAAATACACGGACGGAACCATCGGAGGTCTGTTCACCATGAGGCTATTGGTCTTGGAATAGACAGGTAGATGGTGGTGGTTGGCCTAGCAGATGAAGGCCAAGCAGCCAAGGACTAAGAAGCCTGTAGGACTTGGGCAGGAGGCATGATTTAGGTGGTTCGTCGGCTGGGTCCCTTGCTTGCTGAGGTTGGGATAGGGACAGTCAGGAGACCTGAGTGACACTTGAGCCGTCAAGTTAAGTATCTTATCGAGACACCAGTCATGTTCATTTTTCATGTGCAAAAGTGGTATCCCAATAGATGTCGCTCCAAAGTCATACTATGAAATCCGAGCATCATGTGGCCACCCGAGCTAGCGAGAAGCCGAAATCTTCCACCACCGGCTGCCAAGATACCATTGTGCCAAGAAATCCAAGAAATGCCGACTAGCATGAGGCGGACTAGCCACCGTATAAGTCGGTAAGATCACTATACGGGTTGAGGATATCACAAAAAGGGCCATATGTTGTATAGATCACTTGATCGAGGCGGTGCGTGCTTGGAGGCTAAACGATGATAAGAATAGTAAGAATAGAGCAAATATGGCTCTAGTTATGTCTGTGCTGTGCTGTGCAACTGTGCTTGATGGGTTCGTGTGGAGTGAGAAACAGGGGGGATAAGGAGGCAACAAGACGTGACATGAAATATCAGAGTAAATCCCGACGTCATAATGGGGCATGAGCCCAAAAGGCACATCCAATAGCAGGGAAACAAGGCAGATGGCTCAGGACAATTAAGGATAAAATCATGATCCTAAGTCACTGAAAAATGGATTTCCCTTGTCTCTTACGACGATCGTCGGTAAGAAATCCGGTTCGAGTTGCTTAAGAAAGTTCTGGCGACGATAAGACAGAAAGGGAGGAAAGGTTTATTTGAGCTGTTGCAAGTGTTGCCACATATCAAATGATTAATGGCGATCGCGGATGCCACAAGATGGCGAAGGAATGGCCAAATTCTTAATGGATGGATAAACGAAATGAAAAAGCATGATAGACGATCTGCGGGAAAACGGATGCCGAGAACGTCAAGATATCATATCACAGGCAATAAATAAATAAGGAGTACCTACAATTGAGTTCGAGTGTTGTGAAGATATTGCAACTGCCAGTAATTTCTATGTTGATTGGCTAATTGATGTTGCTGTTGTTGCTGTTGTTACAGCTGCTATTGTTGATTCCAGTACAAGACGGGAATGGCGAATTGTGATTGGCGCAGCGGTACTTAGTATTCCAAATTAGGAAGGATACTTGTCTTCAAGAGCCGCCTTGGAGGAAGAGTCCGAAATAGAATAGACAACTCAAAGTATAAAGTGAGGGTTTGTAGGCGACTAGCGCTTAATAAGAAAAAAGAAAAAGGGCAAGATAGGGTTGTAAAGATAGAAAATTGATGGATCAACCGCCAGATGAGAATTTGTGATCTAACTGCACACCAGGGCAGCTGGAAATTTGTGGCTTATCAAAGGTAGTCAATCCGTGAATTTGGCTAGTAAAGACAGAAGATAATCAAAACTAAATGAGTGGTTGAAAACCTGAGGAGTTGCTCAAACGAATGTTATATGTATGAAGGAATGGATAGAGATAATTGATGAATTGTAAAGATCTCAGGATACAAGCGCCGGTGTATGACGAAGATGGAATCGTTGGCGGCAAAATGAAATAAGCGAACCCTCGTGGTGAAATTGTCGATACGAAAAGGTGAAAAAGAAGAATTTAAATCAGAATTTCGAAGCCGCAGACCAAGAAAATCTATAGTCAAAAGTAAAGTTGGAAATATGGCAGTTGGCGGGGAAGCAAGGAATATATCATAACATGAGATCAAGGAACTAGAGAAAAAAAAAACCGAACGAACGAACGAACAACAGACGCCAAGCGACAGCCAAGAAATCTAGACAGATAGATCACCGGTCAAACAATAGCGCGATCTAGCCAGAAGGAAGAAAACCCAGAACAAATACAAGACAAAATAGCTAAGAACTCGTAGTGTTGCCACAAACACGGGCAGTCGATGATATTTGAGTGGCTCTCAATCTCCAAGTTACTTTGTCGAATCAGCATGCAAAGGGGCGAGTCATGTTTAGGATAGGCTGGGCAGCGAACTACAACATTGAGAGAAGCACGAGTGTAAGGCACCGAACTGGCTGGATACTAAAGGTGGTGGCTCCGGATCTAGTGGGCCAGAGGACCAGATTGTCTTAGACCGAGGGATTTCTGGAGGGAGGCGAGGCAGTTTCTAGAGAGGATGGCGATGGAAGGAGTTAGGTTTAGTTGGTGATAGGAACATTGGAGGCGCAAGCGCGTTTTCCTGCGTGGATTCCAGTTAGATTTTACAGATTTTTTTTAAAAAAAAAAAATATTACTATGGTTATCAGTTTTGAAGATGAATCTGAGATATGATCATCATGCCACATAGTCATTGTGAAAAGAATAAACCAATAGAACCCAAATTAGAACCTAGTGATCACTATCAGGAGCAAGAAGAATTCCTAGAAGCTTCTCACATAAGTAGAAGAATAAAGCCTTGGAAGGGGACTAGAGAAAAGAGGGAGACAACAAACAAGAAAAAAGAGAATATTCTCTCTGCAGGGACAAAGATCGCTGGAGGGGTTACGAGGTCACAGACTCTGTGCCACTGAGGTAAAGAGCATTAAGGTGGCAATTGGTAAGCTGATGAACATGCGGGATTTCGTGTTTGAACATTGAGCAATGCGTTGAGGGGTAAGTGAGATGATGAGGTTATCAATGTTACTGAAGATTGCTTCATGATGATTCACCAATATTCCACATCGTCACTATTGAATTTTTAATTCATGAAAACAGTAGCAACATTGCCATTATTAAAAGAATACCTGACGCCTCAACTGAATGCTACCCACTAAATATACTAAATATGCACAAGCCTTAGGCCTCTTTGCCATCTCCACCTATCAGCCACAACGCTGCCTCATCTCGTCGCCAACCACAAAACCAACCATTAACATGGATACTCTCACTACGAATGATCTAAGACATCCTAAGTATCCCAAGACTAGCCATCCGCCTACCAATCCATTCGCTCGTTCCCAGCTCCATCTGAAACACGCCCACCGTGCGTGACGAGCTAATAGAAGCCTTTGATTGGCCATCGAATCACTAAGAACCTCCCAGGGCGGAGACACTCCTGCAGGGGCACAAATGGTCACAGGGCAACAACTGCTAAGCTGTCAGTTTTTGAGTTAACTTCAACCCAGTCTATACCTCATACGAGGCTGCTTTTTAATTCCTCTACACGGTGATTTTTTTTTGGGGGGGACTACATTTTTATCAGGTGGGCTGTTGTCGGATTGGAGTATCTCATTAAGGAAAATTTCAGCTTTAACTTCATGTTTTTGATCCAATAATTAACAAACAGGATCCATTGAGGATTTTCTTCTAGCGCGCCTCAGGTCTCGCCGGTCACACTTCTCCTTTATAGTGTGTCCTAGACCCTGCTTGGCTCTAGATATCATCCCTTCCATCAATAATACCGCCATGCGCCAGCCGTCATAGAATCTCCCAGTCTCAGCAACCCATTATCTGCATCTGACGATAACTGTCGATCTCGTTCATCTCTTCCTGCGCCAGCCACTAGCTCCAGTTCCAGTTTCATCTCTAAATATTCTCAAGTATCAGGAGATACTCACACATGAACATAATGGGAGATCAACATGGCGTAATCCATAAGTGCTGATATTCCCCTGATATAGTTGGTAGTGATTAAAATTCGGGCAAAAGTACTCCTTAGTGTTTGAGGTTAATTAGTAAATACAAGATACAGAATATATATTATTGTGAAACGTATTTATGTTGGGACGATCAACATGGTGATTGTTTGTGTAGCCTATAAAAAGTATAATCATTGGTGTGATGGGCAATAGACATATAATGATATTTGCACCAATTAAATAAGATGATAAGAATTTATAAAGTATCGTTAAATTATGATGGGAAACTGAGCTGGTCACATATAGGGTTATATACTGACCATACCCTAATTGAACATTTATCCGGTATTCACCCACGATCCGCCAAACCTTGCTCCCAAACGCCTCACTCCGGCCGTCCGCACCGCCCGCGAATTCACCGCGCTTATCAATTGACCCCCACACCCACCGGGAATCCTGCCAATTACGACCTCATCAACTTGCCCCGGCCTTCTTCGAACCCTTTATACCCCCACAGTCACATATAATGGGTGCCAGCTCGTCCAAGACCTCCCAGGAGTGGAATGCGTATGTTGATATCGGCATCCGATATGGGGATATCAAATGAAACCACGACAATGATAGCTAACAGCCATATTTAGCACTGGGGCCACCGGTGTTTCCAAGGAGCTCCTTGAGACTCTCCAGAACTCCAAGGAGGTAACTATACGTTAAAACAATGAGCGCCTAATCAGTATCCAATATCGCTAACAATCACCAACTCACTAGACCGACCAATCCCGCGCCGCACTCCTCGAAGCCCACATTGCCTCCCGCGTCGCCACTGCTCTATCCACCCTCTCTACCACTGAATCTGAACGTCTTGCTGCTGCTCGCGAACAGCTGTCGGCCCCAGGAACCGATGTTCCCGACGAGTCGTTGACTTCCCATAGCGTCTCTAAAGAGATTGTCTCGCTTCGGGAGAAGCTGGCGGCACGGAAAGAGTTGAGGGAGTTGCCAAAGGGTGTGGAGGGGGCGAGAGAGGGGGTTGTTAAATGCTTGAGGGAAAATGACCGGAGACCGTTGGATTGTTGGAAGGAGGTGCAGGCTTTTAAGGAGGAGGTTAAGGCGTTGGAGAAAAGCTGGGTGGATAAGGTTAATGCTTAGAGGGGGAATGGGGGTATGATAGTGGAAGAGGGGAAAAGCCTACTGTAAGAGTATTTGTATATCATGGCAAAGGAGACGAAGCTGTTGATATTGTGTGGACATACAGCAAGTTATTGATGGGTTAAATTGAAGCCATAAAAGTATGGAGGCCTACAAGAAGCTACGTCTTTATTTGTGATTTATGACAGTCACTATATTCATCCTGAAGAAGTTAAAATAACATTTAGTCTCTTGATGGCTATATTACTGTGTAACATGAAACTAGCCATCTATTTTATACATTGACGATAGTAGGACGCACCAGACTTGCATTTGGTGTGAACTTTATGATTAAATTATCCAATCAAATAAATAATTATGTATACTACGCTCTGCTGGCATCCTTATTTTTACCTCCAAAGTACCGCCCCCTACAGTCACCTACCTTCACGCATGACCACCTAGTTGGAGAAGCTTCAAACATGCATTTTGGAGGTGGGAAAGTATGGGTTACCGGGTATCTACGGATGATAGCGGTCTAGTAGGTACTCCAATTAGCAATAGCACGGTAGTAAACAACAGCGAGTCTCACCTCTCACGATGCCGATTAAAAGCATTTCATGTGTGCTTGTCAATTCTTTCTGTTATTGCATCTGTTCCCCTCTACAACAACCACGATAAACTACGAAACTTTCATCGTCCATCTTGCATATCGCATCACGATACCACCTTTAGCCTCACCCACAACCAACCCCACATCCTAACCGATATGCGCGCCATCAAATCCGCTAAACTTAAACCTAAGCCTACCGCTCCCCTATCCTCCTTATTAATTGCCAATCGCGGCGAAATTGCCCTTCGTATCTACCGCACAACCAACCCGACAATCCCCACCGCGACGATATTCACACCACCCGATGCTGCCCATCCTCATGCACAAATTGGGTCACCCTCTCTGGCGATCACAAACTACTTGGATGGCCCCGGGATCATCAAGCTTGCGAAGAAACATGGAATAAAGGCTATACACCCGGGGTATGGATTCCTTAGTGAGAATTCGGGGTTCGCCAGGCTCTGTAAAGAAGAAGAAATTATCTTTGTTGGGCCTGGAGCAGACGCTATTGATTTGATGGGCGATAAGGCGAAGAGTAAGGAGGTTATGAATAAAGCGGGTGTACCATGTGTTCCAGGATACCATGGGGGAGAGCAGGCGGAGGAGGACCTGAAGAGACACGCCGCAGCAGTCGGGTATCCGGTTTTGTTGAAGTCTGTTAGAGGAGGCGGCGGTAAGGGAATGCGGATTGTTTGGAAAGCCGATGAGTTCATTCCGCAATTACGGAGTGCGCGAAGCGAGGCAATCGCTAGCTTTGGCTCAGGTGGTGATGTCATGCTTGTTGAACGCTACATCACGAAACCGAGACATATTGAAGTCCAAGTATTCGCTGATTCACATGGAAATGTGGTAGCCCTGGGTGAACGCGATTGCAGTATTCAACGCCGCCACCAAAAGGTGATTGAGGAGAGCCCTGCGCCAGGTATCTCGGAGGAACTGAGACAAGACTTGTGGGAAAAGGCTCGGAAAGCAGCACAAGCAGTTGACTATCTCGGCGCTGGAACAGTCGAGTTTATTGTGGATACTGAGAACGGCGAGTTTTTCTTCATGGAGATGAACACCAGACTGCAGGTGGAGCACCCAGTTACCGAGATGGTTACGGGGACGGATTTAGTCGACTGGCAGGTCCGGGTTGCTGCTGGCGAGGAACTTCCTATGACACAGGCAGAGATAGCGGATGCTATAGAAATGAAAGGAGCAGCGGTTGAAGTACGGGTGTACGCAGAGAAGCCCAATGAGAATTTCCTTCCGGACTCGGGGACCTTGGAGTACTTGAGGATGCCCGAGGAGTCATCGGTGGTCCGTGTTGACAAAGGTTTTGTGCAAGGTGACACCATCGGTACGGGCTACGACGGGATGCTGGCAAAGATTATTACACGAGGTGAAACCCGTGAAGTTGCCATGCGTAGAATGCTTAGAGCATTAGCTGATGTTAAGATTGCCGGATTGGGCACCAATGTCCAGTTTCTAAACAAGGTTATTGGCCATGGGGCATTCAGGGACGGCGAGGTAGAGACAGGATTTATCGCAAAGTATGAAGAGGATCTGTTTAAAAAAGAGAAGATCCCAGAAGAGGTGTTTGTCCAGGCGGCAATTGGCATGATGGGCGAGGCAGTTGAAGGTCGGCGAGGTGGGGGTTCGGGGGGGTTCGGAGATCCCGGGTTTGCGAGGAGGGAGTTTAGGTTTGGTGTAGAGGGATATGAAGAGGAGTTAGAAGCCATTGTCATTTTGCAACAGAAGGGACCCGGAATCTTCTCTGCATCTGTGACAGCCAACAATACTACATCGATATTCGATTCTCTGGCTACTTCACGGTCATCTTCAGATGCTGACGCCACTTCTTCCGATATCACTACACTTTTCCCCGAACAACGCCATATATCCACAATTGTACCATCTGTTAAAGACTCTTCTTGTCTTACCGTCTTCCACGGCAACGATCAGTACAATATTTTCCTCAAGCCCCCTGCTTGGCTTTCCAAGGCCCTTGGTGTCCATGAGGCTGCGGGGGCAATTGTCACGCCGATGCCCTGCAAGGTCGTTCGGGTTGATGTCAAGGAAGGAGACAAGGTTGTGAAGGGGGATCCCTTGGTCGTTGTTGAGTCAATGAAGATGGAGATGGTAGTGAGAGCGAAGGGAGAGGGGGTTATAGGGAAAGTGAAGGCCAAGGAAGGTGATGTTCTGGGAGGAGGCGTGGTTTTGGTAGAGTTTGAGGCGGAGACCGAGAAACCTAGAAAGATGTAAATCAAGAGAATAAATATATTCTATGATGATATAAATACAATTATTAAACAGAAATTACAAACCTGGTGTATCAACTATGACAAGCCCATTCTTGTTCTCTTAAGCCAACGCCTCAATATCTTTCAGCATTCCCATATCTAATCCCTCAAACCCTTCCTCTACCCTCCACATTTCTCCCTCCTTAGCCGCACTCCGAATCCCCTCAAGTGCCCCACAGGCCTTACCAACAACCAATAACCCCGGTGGCCGACTCCCCTCCACCTCAATCGCCTTCTCGACCCATCCAAGCGTCGTTCTTATCACCCGTTGATCAGGGCACGTAGCCCGCTCAATCACTACACATGGCGTATCAACAGGGAACGTCTTGCGTGAAGGTGGGACCCCCAAAGTCTCTGAAGCTTCAATTTCAGCCGTCGTATGCTTGGTAAGTTCGGGGACGAGGCCAGAGATACGGTGGAGAGCCATAAGGAAGACAGTTGTCCGAGTAGCAACAAACTCAGGAGGGGTCGGAGGAGCACCCTTCTTTCCAGTGCCAGTACATATTAGCACTTGGTCCGCCCAATCTCTCTGAGTCGATGGAATCCCCGCAAATAATGGCGCAGATAACGCAGACGTAATCCCCGGAAGCACCAAAACATCCTTCCTCGGAACACCCTTTTCCTCAAAGAACAAAACTTCTTCACCGCCACGGCCGTAAATATATGGGTCACCCTGTTTCAACCTTAGTACGACATGACCCTTCTGGTACCCATCAATTGCTAAATCATGAAGCTCGGCCTGCGCAGCATCAGCATTTCCAGGGAACTTGCGGGCAATAGTGACGGGGGTGCGCCGCGGAATCAAAGCGAGGACGCCCGCGGGGACTAACTTATCGGCTAGAATGAGTGTGGCAGTCTGGATGGCATGATGAGTGGCACGGGTAAGGAGAGAGGGGTGCCCGGGACCAGAACCGGCAAGTATAATTTTGGGGCGGGGAGCAGATGTGGCTGCGGTGGACATATCAGTGACAGTTTTAGTAGGCTCGCTAGACTCAGTCGTCGGCTTCTGCTCCTTAGGGTTCACTAGTGGTAAACCGTCAGGAGTCTCAGAGGCAGCCAGGACCCTCTCGATCTCCTCGTCAGAGACCTCAGCCAGTCGTCTTAAGGGCCAATATTCGCAAATCTGACTCAACCACCGTAATCGTCGTCCTCTCAACGCAGCCTCGGTACCTTCTTTCACCAGCGAGTTAAATCCCGCTCCACACCCCGTACTCTCCTCCGTATCCGCAACATCTGCATGCACGTCACTGGCCTCTTGGTCTATAAGACGTCGGCGGATAGCACCTAAGCGAGATATAGCGGGGCCAAGATTGGCAGGAAGGGATGCAGCGATGTCTCGGCGGATACGAGAGGATAGTTTGCAGCCGGCACCGTTTGTGGTGACACCGATTTGGAGGGGGCCGGTGGCATGAACAGAAAGGAGAGTGAGGGTGGAGAGGGAAGCGTTGTCGAGGATGTTGAGTGGGATTCTGTTTTTAGAGCAGATAGATGACAGCTCGGTGGCTATGACATGTATGTAGTTAGCTTCTTTTCTTGGTAATTTTATCAGTATCTGATCGTAGTATTTACCATTGCTGCTCTTTGTCGTTAAGAATACGGCATCAACGATACCGCCCGCTTCATCTCTTCCATATTTCAAGACATCATCTGTCTTAAAATCTTCATTGATCCATTTGACCTTCCCATCGTCAACCAGAGTTTGCAAAGTGAAGTGCAATGGTTCATCCGCTTTTCCAATGAGGATAACGGAGGCACCAGCAGCCAGAGAGGCCGTTACCCGGTTTGCGGCGATTGGTGAGGGTGGGGTGATGAGGTGGATGTGCCCAGCGCAATGTAGCGCGGCTAGAAGTGACATTTTTGTGTGAGCGCCGGGAGTTTAGGGCGATAGACAGGTGCGGGTAGTTGGTGATACTCTGTGTGTATCGATATGAAATTGCTGCTTCTGGAAGGATGCAGTAAGCTTTGCAATGTTATATTAGAAAAAAAAACAATATTTGTTACCGTGTAGCTAAGAGCATGAAACTTTCCAAAAGGAAAATACATAGATATATCTAATAATATTCAGAGGTGACTTATATGTATAAATATCAAGCATATCATACATTTTACCTACTCCCCACCCTCCACTTCCCCTCCGCACCACAAGTCCGCCTCCGGCCGTTTTTTTTCGCAATTTTGGTGTTAGTGCTGATTGCGAGCGCGCATTCCCAAAAACGTCATGACGGGACATGGGGTCAATAGCCAATCAGAAACTGTAAATTTCGGGGAAGAGGCAGGGATAGGTGGGCACGCCATCGGGGGATGAACATAGACTGACTAATTGGTTCGGAGTCAGGACAGGAGGTCGGGAAGAGAGTGAAGATCAGGACATCAAGGCGTCAAGGCGTCATCACGGTAGTAGTGGAAGTAGCGGTTTTGACGTTCAATGTTGTAGTTGATGCACAAGTCAGGCAATATATAATGACATCAGATCAATCATGTCAAAATCGTTCTTCATATTGTGAACAAGCCCAAAAGGGTTAATATACGTAGGGTTTATAATCAGTGGAACTAAATTCCATCCTTCCACTTTGACCCCTGTCATACATTAAACCCTAATTAACATCTACTCCAGCCTCGCCAAAATAATTTGGCAAGGCTGACGACGATCACACCCCTATCTACTACATGTTTGCGCCAACAGCAATCACCATCGACAATCTTTAGTCCACACTTTTCTTGTTTCGCTGAGACACCCTTATGTTACTTTATAATTTATACACTTTATCTACCAATTAGTACCTCACCATCAAATCATTCAAAGTCATACCAAAGTTCACTCCACTTCCAACTGAACCACAATGCCAACCCGTCCCCCTTCTCGCAGTCGCAGTCGCAGTCGCAGTCGCAGTCGCAG
This sequence comes from Catunica adiposa, assembly GCA_001640685.1. Classification (NCBI taxonomy): domain Eukaryota; kingdom Fungi; phylum Ascomycota; class Sordariomycetes; order Microascales; family Ceratocystidaceae; genus Catunica; species Catunica adiposa. The sequence continues at coordinate 73,665 of LXGU01000082.1, forward strand.
TCATAGTCGCAGTCGCAGTCGCTCCCACCCTCGCCCTCGCCGCAGGTCGCCATCTCGCTCCCGCACCCCAGATTCATACCATTCTCGCTCCCGATCCCGTACTCGGTCTCTTTCACGTACCCCACGGACACATCGCCGGTCTCTTTCCCGAAGCCGCAGCCGCAGTCGCAGCCGTAGTCGGAGCCACACTCGCAGTCGCAGTATATCAGGGTCTGAACGTTCGCAGTCCCGCTCACGGAGTGGGGATAGACGAAGATATAGATCTCGGAGTAGGGAAAGGAGGGAGAGGAGGAAGCCGGGGACGAAGATTGTCGTGGAGAGGTTGACTAGTAATGTTGGGGAGGGACATGTTCGAGAGATCTTTGGACGGTTTGGAAAGATTGAAGATCTCGATATGCCCAAGACGCAACGTAAGTATACAGATATAGTATTCCTTGAGGACAAACGGACAATAAAGAGAGACCTTAAACTAACCATTCTATAGATGGAACTCCCCGTGGCACCGCATACATTCTTTATACTTCAGCATCCTCTGCAACCGACGCAATTAACCACATGCATGAAGCACAAATTGATGGCGGCACAATCAACGTTAGCATTGTCCTCCCCCGGCACAAAATGGCAACGATGCCTCCATCGGCGGCGTCAGGAAAGCCAGGGGGCGGCAGCGGGAAGGGATCAGGTGGAAGGAGACGAGGGACGAGAGGGGGTAGTGGGAAAGATGGGGAGAGAGAAGGTGGTAGGAGGAGGGGAGTTACGGATTCGTATAGGCCCGAGGGGAAAGGAAGAGAGAGAAGTGGGAGTCGGTAGGAGGAAGATAGACGCGAAGTGTAGTTTGATGTGGATGATGACATATAGTGCCTACTATTTTGTCTTGGGGTTGAGATACAAGGATGGGTTGTGTCACTAGGTTTGCCATTTGATTTATTGCATAGTTAAAATCACTTCAATTTCTTGTTAATCGATACCCGTAAGTTATAACAATGACGTCGACAACATCATGGCGGCGGCATCCCTTAGGGCTACACAAGGGTTTACAGTAAGGAATATTTAGGTGAGACAAAGGCGTAGGTATATGAGGAATATAGCCTTGATATACTTTCAATCATGTTGGGATCGACGATGACAGATGTCATTTTAATGGTTGTGCTAGTATACATTTTAGCATAGATCAATGAATTGAGACAAGGTAATGCAAATATGGATTAAGTTCACATATGGCTCTTGCTACTGTCTTGAAGTACTGTGACTGTCTAGGGTTGTCCGCGATTATAATGCTTTTGAGCTGAATGATTGTATTGGAATAGAGCTTTGGTTTTGGGTAGTTGGGATATTGACTGGAAAGCTGAGCGGGATATGGCATGGGGTTGGAAAAAGGGCCGAAATACTGTCAGGTATAGTACGTAGTAGATATGATATAGACAAGGCGAGGGGCGGCTACTAAGTTGGTTATTAATTTGGTAAATATGCAGACAGAAGCGGGCTGGGTACGGTTGATGGATAGATGAATAGATAGCTGATAGATAAAAGATAGTCAGGCTAAGATGGCAATTGGATAAGTAATGGATGAGTAGGCTGGACATAAGGAACTGTCTATTCAAGATTGGCAATAGATTAAAACCATGTTGGACATAATTAGTCACGTCACAATATGATGGTGAAATCTCGTATCTTTACCGTGTACTTTGCCACTTTTTGTATTTATTGGTGTATCTGGAGTTATCGGTACTTTCCTTGATTGTTCTGAAAATAGAAAAAAAAAATAGATACGAGGTAAGGGGAAGGAGCAAGACAAGGCAGTGGTCTTGCCATGTGTTCTGGAAGTTGTCGACTCAGCCGGGCGAGAAAAAGACAAATGACACTAAATCTAAAAAAGAAAAGAAAAAAGAAAAGTATTAAATGAGCTAGTTTATTTTACATATGTCTTTAGATTTAGGCTTAGGCATGGGCTCAGCTGTGGCGTCAACCACCGGAAGACCAAACGAACTAACAAGTCCCTTGCTTGGACAGAGTTTTGATATTTCCAGATCTGTATTGAAGACTTTGATGGTAGTTTTTACAGGGGGCGTTGTTATACTGGAGGTCGGTTTATTTTAGCTTAGTGAGAGTGGTTACCAATGCTTGCGCTAGAACGTGACTAGAAGAAGACTAAGTAAATGATAATAGAGGGAGGAGGGTCTTTTTGCACTATTATTTCAATAAGTTCTGAATAGGAGAAAACGCACAAGAGAAGGAGTGATGAAGAGAAAAAAACGAGTGACGAGTAAGGCAATTGAATAAAAGAATGTTACTGTTAGGGTCTAGTATGGACGAAAAATTTGAGTAAATTGGACTCAGCGGTTGACCTACACATGGCATGAAGAGACGGGATTATTAGGAAACATAAATATTGCAAGATATTACCTAAGGTAAATGAGACTATCCGCCATGGAACCACCTTGGATGAAGGTTATGTCTAGAAGCGGTGAGCCGAGGCGATATTGATGCAAGCCAGTAACTATAGGATATTTGATATCTGTAAACAGAGAATAGATACGAGCCGTGGACAACCTAGCGAAGCTGGACTTGTAGATAAAAAGGAACGTACATTGGCGAGAAATTGCCTGTCAATTGGCACGGAGTAACCGTGGGTTTCTGGCGTGGCGAGCTGGACGGTGGTAGGAATAATCTAGATGAGGCGAGGATAATCATTGCTGTATATAGAGGAGGAATGGAAACATTGCGAGATAGAGTTGAGCAGGTGGGGGATAATAGTGGGATGACATGACCGGGGCAGACGGTATAGCTGGTGAGGCCGTGTAAATAGAAGCTGTTAGCGAAGAGACTGGGTTATGGTTCGCTTAGGATGATATGAAGCGAGAGGAGAGAAAGAAAGAGAGAGAGAGAGAGAGAGAGAGAGATGCTATGGAGGGACTCGCTATCACTGTACTGGAGATATGATATCGTCTTGTAATCACCACAATTCATGATTCATGTGAGGAGATTACGCCCTGGTTGTGTATGGGATGATAAGACATATGCAATCAAAGAGTGATATGCACAAAAGCAATGCTATGATTTCAGTTGCCCAGCAGAATGAGAATGAGAGCCTAACGCAACCCAAGGCGCTTAATGTGAAGGGTAGGATGTGATAATGGGATAGGGATACTCGGGGGTGGAGCTAAAATAATCAACATCCCTGATAATATTTTCTCTATGACGGCAGAAATAATAATAATAGAAAATAATTTATAGATTTGAGCTCAAGGACTGGGATTTACAGGCATGAGCTTGGAGTGGGAAGAGTAGCATTCTGACTTCATAGAGTAGCTTTTGGTGCGTAAGTAGCACTGGCAATGGACGAAGTGAAGATCTTTTGTGAGATGGCCGAGTTTCTGCAATAGCAAAGACCAATCATCTCTCCAAACTGTCCAAACTGGCCGTGACAGAAACCTCAATCAAATCTATTTGCTTGACAGTCTGCCCTACAGGAAACTTTCCTAGCTCTAATTCTTCTAGTTGAACCTCTGATCACAGATCTCCACAGGGGGGCACACGAAGACAGGGAACTTACGTGGTCCTTCCCTATTGCCTTCCTTCCATTCCAGCTCGTAGATGGTTAGCGTAGTTGGCTATCCAGCCTTGGTGGGGCAATTGGAATTTTGGCTTGGGCTGGACCTAGCTTGCTTTTTTTCTTTTTTTTCTAGTCTTATTGTGGGTGACCTTTTTTCTTTTCGCATTTTGGTGGCTTGGGTATATGGGATGTTTAGGCGTTTGCCGGGTGCGGTGACTTGATTAATGAGAGAAATAAATAAAATACACAGAGAGAATAAGTGGGAAATGAAGTTATTCAGTGGTATCTGGTCGTTGTGCGAGTTTAGGCTAGCCTTTGATGTAGCCACTTGTTCTGGGCTAAACTGGTGTACTGTCCTTGGGTGGTATATATCGACAAGTGTATCCACCAAGATTCTTTGACTTTGTTTTTTGTTCTTTTTGTCTTATCGTTTTTCATTCAATTTTAATTTGTGATTTTTTTTTTTCATATTTAATTCTTACTTTTGAACTTTGTCGACTGTTCAAAGCTATCGTTGACAATAGAGATTCCTGCAGCGTCTCTCTTTGTCTTTTGCATACTCTCTTCGTATCTTTTTTTTCTTGTTCCTTCATACAAAACATCTTTGCAAAGCATCGTTCTAATGGATTTTGAACGTGCGGCTGCGGCTGCCCGCCCTCCCGCGGTATCTGGCGCCTCTACGCCTGCTGCTGCCGATCCCTTTGAGACTCCCTCTCACCTTACTGCTCCCGGCAGTGCCAACCCATTTGCCTCTCCTGATCCCTCTCGGCCTGCCTCGTCATTTGGCGCCTCGTCGGCTGTGGGCCCGAGCAGTGACTCGGCGGGCGAGATTGGTGGTGTCCGCTACTTTCACAGCCGGAGAGTTGCGAAGGGGACTGTGGAGAAGCCGTGGATGGGGAAGACGGATCCTAAGGAGAAGTGGGTGACTATCCTCCCGATTGTTGGTATTTTGGCTGGGTTGGCGCTCAGTGGATTCTTGATTTGGGATGGTATCAACAGTGTGGTGAAGCACAAGTACTGCCCGGTCTTGACTGAGGATTTCAGCCAGGGCTTGAGAGATAGCGTGTGGAATACCGAGGTTCAATTGGGTGGCTTTGGGTAAGTTGTTTCACTCTACGAGTAGTTTTCTTTTTAATGTCTTGGATTGGCAGTATCCCGGAAAAGTGGAGACATTGATATCAATCGCAGTCTGCTAACCATATCTCATTTTAACATTACAGCAATGGTGAATTTGGCATGACCACCACCTCACCCAACAACCTTTTCGTCAAGGACTCTCACCTGTTCCTTAAGGCCACTCCCCAGGAACAGACCCTCATGGAGACTAACAACATCATTAACCTTCTTTCTGATGGCACGTGCACTTCCAACACGACGGATAACTGTGTTGCCTCTACCAATACCACTGCTGGAAACTCCTCTACCGTCCCTCCCGCTATCACTGCTCGTATCAACACCAAGGGCAAATTCCAGATCAAGTATGGCCGTGTCGAGGTCACTGCCAAGCTGCCCAAAGGTGATTGGCTGTGGCCTGCTATCTGGATGATGCCTGCTAATGACATCTATGGCGCATGGCCTGCTTCGGGTGAAATCGACATTATGGAGTCTCGTGGAAACAACTACACTTACTCTATGGGTGGTAATGATGTTATTACCTCGTCACTGCATTGGGGTCCCGATAGCGGGAATGATGGCTGGTGGAGAACTAACAAGAGACGGTCGGCTCTTCATACTACATACGCTGATGGCTTCAACACCTTTGGCGTTGAGTGGTCGCAAAAGTACATCTTCACCTATGTCAACTCGCGTCTGCTGCAAGTGTTTTACACTTCCTTCAAGAAGCCGTTCTGGGAACGTGGCAACTTCCCGCAATTTAACTCCAAGGGCGACCGCCTTGCTGATCCATGGAGTCAAACCGGTCGGCCCCAGACTCCGTTTGATCAGGAATTCTTCCTGATTTTGAACTTGGCGGTTGGTGCCAACAACGGATGGTTTGAGGACTCGGCCGAGAAGCCGTGGAAGGACAATGCTGACAACGCGGCCAAGGACTTCTGGGCAAAGAGAAATGTCTGGGAGCCGACCTGGACGCAGCCGTATATGGAGGTCAGCAAAGTTGCTATGTGGCAGCAGTGTGATGGCAACGAGGAGTTGTAGAGCACAAGAGAGCTTGTTTTACAGAGAGGGAAGGGATAAGGGTTGGGGCTAGGTTTTATTGGGCTAATTGTTATTATTGTTTATTTTTCTTTTTATAATGTGGAATAAAATGGGTTGAATATAGAGAAATGATGTTTTGGTTACAGACTTTTTGTGTTTCAATCACCTATTGGCTTTCTAAGGTTGTACTGTTGTAGTCACTTTTACTGTTAGTGAAGCTTACTGCATTTCAGGTATAATTCAGGTGATAATCATAACACAGTAGGTAAGACGATCACTGGCTGCACCAGGAATAAAATGAAATCAACAATATTGATTACGTTAATAGTTAATGTGGAAATAAAGCCTGTAATTCGAGTCTACGATATTTACCGAAAACACATATTAACCTCATTATGGTTCTGAAGATATACAATAATTTATGGTTTTGTGCCTCTCCGTCTATATAAGGATCCTCTACTACTCCGTCATTCTTGCAACACACCGACACACGCTCAGACTTTGGCGTCCCTCTGCATAAGAACTGCTCTCTGCACCTATTATCGAAAAACAACTTGAGGTGTCAGTTGATGGAGTCCTCGGCACGGACCAAGCGGGGTTTGTAGCGTCGGGGACGTCATTAATGACGGAGACCGAATGGAAATTTTCAAGTATCATGACTATAAGATAAAAAAAAAAGTCAATGTTGGTGGCTGGTAGCACCATTGTTGCGGTATGCATATCATTGATTTTAAAGTCTTTGTTGATTGCTTGAGCACAGGTGCTAATTCAGTGATGTGGGAAATTTCGCATGGAACTCGGGCGTTAATTTGTGAGTATTTGTGATATCTTCAGCGGCTGGCTTGTAATATTCTCACCAACCAGCCAGACAACAAAGCCCTCTCCTGATAGCGCTGGCCTTCTTCTCTCCTCCCTTTGCAAGATGCATCTTCTTTTGGATTTTCAGACAGAAGTTTCTAGGATTTACACTAAAATTGAAATGAACCCTTTGACGATGAATGGAAGGATGGGAATCTATAGGGAGAGGCTAGTGCGTATAATAGTTTTTTTTGTGGCGTTTTCAAGAGGATTTAGCTGTAAAAAACGAATACTTTTTGATAGTGAGTGCATGTGTTGTCAACGGGGCGAGCGACATGCTCTATTTTTCCTCCCTTGTAGATTTCATCTTGATTCTTGTTTTGTATTTCAATGCGGCTTGAAATCACCTGGTAGTCAAGATATCTTCACCTGAACCGATTTCCACCAACTAAACAGCTAGGTTCACCGCTTAAAACCTCAATCCGTAGCACATAGCGTCATTTGTTTTTTTTTTTAGTCGGGTTGTATCTTCGTATAACAAATTTGTGGCCGTTAGATGTAAATATATATGAGACATCACCAGAAATACAAGACTTGTACTCTATACCAGATAGGGCTATTATCAGTCCATCCGTACATTTAGTGTCACCATACATAAGCAAACTCTCTCAGGACAAAATAAGCACTGCAACCCCCTAGTAAGCCTTCCCACTAAACATCCCCACCTGAACCCACCAGCCTCACCAATACTTGAGCCGCTTCACGATCCTTTATATGTATCGGTACACCCGGGGTGTTAACTTAGACACACCAGGGGTTTGCAAATATCTACCCCATTGGGAAATATATCCCATTGTTATTTACGCTTACAATTAACCTGTTTTTTTTCTTACATCAGCAAGATCTAAAGTAAACACTTTTCACCTTCGTATTAGTGGGTGGGTTCTGGTTGGGTGGGCTTTTCCCCTGCTCGTGTATGCACGTAGGGAGGAACGCTACGTTTGCTCACCAGCAAGCGACCAACAGAAGTGAGCAGATGGCGGCGATAGCTATAATCAGACACGGGCTAGAGTGCTTCCTTTTTCTCTTGATCTTTTCTCAAAATGTTTCCTCTGCGAGGTTTGCCCGTCTATCTTGGATGATTTGGCGGCCCTGCAATGAATATTGCAGAGTGGCCATGCAGCCACTGCAGATATCGGCTTGATTTGGTCCGAATATTCGGTTGGGCGGGGGCAAGATAGGAAGGAGGCAATAGATCTAGAATTGAGACTTGGGAATTTCTCTCTAGAAGGAAATTGGGCGTCGACAGACTCGTACTCGGACACTGCAGCGTCTGGCATTGGGGCGACCTAGTTGGATAGCCCAATTGGATTTAGGTCTACCTTTGTCTTTAACGGTTTAACCGATACCTAGTCGATTTAAATTCACTACCTGATCGGGAATCATGAAGGGCCCTGGCTACTTGTGGTTGTATTTATGGTGCCAAGTGGGGACTCTGGGAAACGCTATTGACCTTGAAGAGTTTGAGCACAGAGAGAGACGACTAGCAAGTATTGTGAACATTGCCTGGCCTAGGTAGAATGGTCGGCTCATTGGCTTAAAAGGGCCTTGGTAGCGCGTTTGCGGAGGATGTTTGGTTTCTGGTTCTTTTTCTTTGGACTGTAGAAGGCGAGAGAGACTATTAGCCCTTGATTATTCGTTTTCTGTTTATTAAGAGGCAAAATTTGAGTATCAAAGATTTTGTTAATTTCATTGTCTAAGAAGTTTGGACTTTTTAAACATCTTTATCCACTATCTCTCCGGTTCACATCTTTATTGTTTCTCTTGATATATCCGCCTTTCACCTCTACTATTACTTAACATCCTAAAGTACAGTCCGTCATCATGGGCCTCTTCAAGTCCTCCAAGCCGTCACCGGCATCTGAGGACGAAAAGAAACCTCCCTCCCCCAATAATCCTATGGACAATGCCATCACCGACGGCGAGGATACCCTCTCTGCTCTCCCACCCACATTGGCCCCGCCCACTCCCCGTTCATATCCTAACTCCCGCCCTCAATCTATTCACTCTACCGCATCTGGCATTATGATTGACGAGATTAAGCACGAAGTCATGGTCAACTATTTGTACCAACAGCAGTGCTCTAATCTGTGGGTGTCAGATGGCTCGGGAGAGATCGAGGGAACTATGCTGAGGAAAGTGAGGGGTCAGTATATGGCGTGTCCCGCAGAGCTGGTGAACGCGCCTTTTGGCAGAGCAATTGCCGCCATGAATGTTCAGGTAGGTACATTTCAGAAACTTCAGTTTCTTTTCATTTTTTTGCCTGTAAATTTCACATATATATATTCTTTTGTTCGTCCTGTTGGGTGTTGGATAATTATGTGATATCGGCATTCATTCCTATCCCTCCACCCCCAGTATTATTCTCAGAACGGAAGTCACGTTGTCGATCGCCACACAATTCGGATGTACCAAAAACTTCGACTCGATCTGCCGAGTCTTGTCCTTGCAGACACTGTTCTTGCTGTATTTGATTCTGTACCACGTGCCACCACTTCTGACTGCAGACCATGCTTACACTTACACAACCACTAATGTTTCTATTTGTTTGTGTTACTACGGACTAACTAATAATGCCTTTCTTTTGTATAGTGTGCCATGACTGTAAACTCTAGAGTTATCAGATCCTTCTTGCAATTCTCCCCTGACGCCCTTGACGTCCCCCTCACCAACGGCCTCCGTGTACAAATTCTCCCCACAATCGAGGATCTCGTGAGAGCCCGTAAGCACCAATTTGCTGCATTCATTGCGTCCGAGTCTCTGTTGGTTGTCTGGGATGACGATGCTCTGAACTTGATCACTAGAGCAAAGGCCATTGAGAGCGAGCTGATGCAGCTTGTTTGGCGGAACACCAATGGCGAAGAGGGCGAGATGAAGGAAAAGGACGAAGCAATGTATGAAGTTGACGAAGAGTCGGGCGAGTTAAAGGCGGAGGCGAGACCTGTACACTTGCAAAATGCCTGGTTGGTGGCAATTACATTATTTATCGTTACGACGTCTCTCGGTGCTGCTTGGCGTCAACTTGGGTCACAGATTGCTGTTGATGGAAAATATCAACGATTGGGTTTCCTCGCTCTTGCCCCCGTTCAAATATTCTTTACTCTTTTCTTCGGACAGGTCATTGTCGGCTGCCTGGCTCAGATCTTTGGTCCTATCCGCCAAATGTCTATCAACTCCAAGTTCTTCTCTGCTAAACCGCCCCCGAGATTGAGAACGGAGAATCTTCCCCATGTTACTGTGCAGTGCCCTGTCTACAAAGAGGGTCTCATGGGTGTCATTGCTCCCACGGTTAAATCCATTAAGCAAGCCATGTCAACTTATGAGTTACAAGGTGGCTCTGCCAATATGTTTATCAACGACGATGGCCTCCAGCTTCTTGAAGAGGAGGAGCGCCAGGCCCGCATTGAATTCTACGCTGATCACTCGATTGGTTGGGTTGCTAGACCTCGTCACGGTGAAGACGGCTTCTTGAGAAGAGGAAAGTTTAAGAAGGCGTCAAACATGAACTTCGCCCTGATGGTTAGTTGCAAGGTTGAAGAGAAATTGGCAGCTGTTGAAAGACATTCTGAGTGGTGCCAGAATGATGAGGCCCTCGCGTATGAAAATGCTTTAAGAGAGGTTCTTGAAGAGAACGGCCGCGCTTGGGCCGACGGTAACATCCGGATGGGTGACTACATTCTGATTAGTAAGTCTAACTAACGAAGTACTGTGATTACTTGATGGTAAAATGTTAACATATTCCTATTAGTTGACTCCGACACACGTGTTCCTGCCGATTGCCTCCTCGACGCCGTGTCCGAAATGGAGCAATCTCCCGACGTTGGTATCATGCAGTTCTCATCTGGTGTCATGAACGTCACTAATACGTACTTCGAAAACGGCATTACCTTCTTCACTAACCTTATTTACACGGCTATCAAGTACACTGTGTCCAATGGTGACGTTGCCCCGTTTGTTGGACACAACGCTATTCTCCGGTGGTCTGCTATTCAGCAGGTCTCGTATGAGGATGAGGATGGCTATGAGAAGTTCTGGTCTGAGAGTCACGTCAGCGAGGATTTCGATATGTCGTTACGTCTGCAGTGTGCAGGCTACATCATCAGGTTAGCTGCTTGGGCTGGCGATGGCTTTAAGGAAGGTGTCTCGCTTACCGTATACGATGAACTTGCCCGTTGGGAGAAGTATGCTTATGGTTGCAACGAGCTATTATTTCATCCCATTCGCACCTGGCTTTGGCGTGGTCCGTTTACTCCGTTGTTCCGCAAGTTCCTCTTCTCGAATATCCGGTTTACTTCAAAGATTACTGTGGTCTCGTACATTGGTACATACTATGCCATTGGCGCTGCTTGGATCTTGACTAGCGTCAACTACTTTGTCATGGGCTGGTTCAACGGCTACCTCGACAAGTACTACTTGGACTCGTGGAAGGTATGGTTCTCCATTGTAATTGTCTTCAATGGTCTTGGTAACGTTTCGTTGGCCATAATGAGATATCGCATTGGCGAGAAGTCTCTCCTGGGTTCTCTCTTTGAAAATTTCAAGTGGACCATCATGCTTGCTATCTTCCTCGGTGGTCTCTCCCTTCATGTGTCTCAGGCTCTTCTTGCCCACATGTTTGAGATTGACATGACGTGGGGTGCTACCTCGAAGGAAGCCGAGTTCAGTAACTTCTTCATCGAGGTTCCTAAGGTATTGAAAAAGTTCAAGTTTTCCATCCTGTTCTCGTTGGTGTTTATTGTTGGCATGATTATTATGGCAAGAGCGCCATTCATCCCCTACGGTTGGGCAATTACGGATTTCGTTGCTATTCTGCCAATGGCGACGGTGTCAGCTTCGCATTTCTTGTTGCCGCTGGCGTTGAACCCTGCGTTGATGACGTTCTCGTGGTAATCCATAGAAAATGTATGGATTAGTATAAGAAGGATATAATGTTTTAATATTTAGAAGACTAGTTCTGGGGAAGTCTAATCGTTTTCATGATTCTAGTAATCCATGTTAGTATAAATTGAGTTTATTTAGATACAATACTTGCTCGTATGTCCAATTATTATGACATAAACAATGACAAGAATGGTAATTAATGAATAGTAATAATCTAAAATATAAATGCAATAAAATGTCTATCTTTCGAAGATCTACTTATCCCACTAAGCTTCCGCCGCCCATTCTACAACCTCCAACGCACACATTACCAACACCAGCGTACTGGGCAAAATCCACACCACATAACTCTGGAACAACACCTTGCTCATTACGCCTTCAAACACGTTGTTGATTTGACAAATCTGCGCCAGCTGCAATGCACTAGGGGCTCCCACCAACAAGAAGCAAACGATGATAAAGATTGGATCGTCAAGAATCGAAACAGGCACAAACTTGGCAAATAAAGCCAAAATGGGAGCCATGAAAATTGTTGGAAGAACCATGCGCGCCAACAAGCAGGCAACCAAGAGACGCCCACCAAATTCTTCCTCCTCTGGATCTGGTGGGCCTGAAGTGTTTTGCGTGTTCCTGGCAAGGTTGGCACCGAGAATGACTAAAATCAACGGTACAGCAACACCACCAGTTGACTTGATACCAGCCGAAACCGAATTCTTCACAAAGGACCCTTCGGCGAAGAACAAATGTTGGAGCGAAGGTACTGATGCCACAATAATAGCAAAGAGCATAGCCCACAGAGGCGGATTCATAAATTCCCACAATCCGTTCAAGAACCGGATGCCAAAAGACCTGGCATGCTGAATCGCAGTGGCCGCTGAAGAACCTTCCGCAACCCGGCTGTAAGCGTTGAATGATCCTGTGTTTGCCACGAGAGACGAATCACCTGATTCTGAACCGGATGATACACTACTCAACAATGGACGTCTGGAATCCCCAGAATTCTTGTGCTGCACAGAAATCACATCTTCCTCATCATCCGTAAACTCTGGTGATCCACCGGCCGAATTCGCTACCGTAGTCGCCTCACTTGCACGGCCCTCTTCAACCCGGAACTCGGAAGAATATTCCGGGTATGAGCTCTTGGGAGCCAAAAGAACGTGATATCCCCAGCTCCAGCGCACAAGCTGACCAAGCTGCTGGAAGATCAACAGATACAGGATACCGCGAGCACCCACGTCGTTATCGTTATCTTTTGGGAGACGGTCCCAGTGCAGGCCTTTAAGCGTTTGCGAAAGAGACAGGATCAGCGAAATTGGAAGCGAATTCGAGTTACCAAAGACACCCATGGCGGTCACAAAGTTAGTGGCACGACGATTGAACCCGAAGCACTTGGCGATGATGCGGGAGGTTGACCACGAAATGAATGTCATGATGACGAAGATGATCGGGATAATCGACAGAGACGTGAGCTTGTCGGGATTCAACTGGGATGCCAGCTTGGTGAATATGAGGCACGGCGTAAAGAGCATCATGTTTAGGTTGGCGAGAAACTTTTGTTGCTCGGCATCGAAGTGGCCGAGGCGGGCGATAATGTACCCAGGGAGAGATACACAAACGACCTCGAGGACGGCTGACATGACGAGGAAGACAAGGTGGAGGAAGTCAGGGTGAGAGGAGTGGCCGCCACCTTCAGCGAGAAGGGGCGCCATTGTTTGTTGTTGGATAGTAAAGGACATGTAGATAAAGTGTGTATGCAGTGGTTTAAAAACTTAACAAGAGGGAAAAGAACAAATGTCTGTAGAAAGGACAGAGGATATGCTATATAGATAGGCCTGACACGGCTAAAAATGTCGTCACTCCTGGGATGGATAAAAGCCCGCCTGCAGGATTTCGCCCTCTTAGATCGGTTGCGGCACTGCTTGGCAGAAAGAACACAGCCAGATTAGGGCGGTAGGAACGATAAGTTCAATCGCACGATGAAATTAAAGATTAAGATAATATTGAAATCAAAGTGAAAATTTCGGCAAGGCTGAAATTCAATTAACCCACAAGATAAAGAAAGAGTGAGAATAGAAATTGCGGATACCTTAGCTTGAATTATGTGAATGACAAAGTCAAAAACTAGAGACAAAAGAAAAACAAAGGTGGGCTGAGTAGATGAGCAAGTAGATAAGGCAGATCTCCAAGAGAGAAGAAAAACATGGACATAAAGGGAAGAGAAACAATGAAATCATAAGAATTCGTTTCAAGTTGCCAATTTGTTTACAGTTTCTTGTTTTGATATATGGCACGTGCTGTTGGAGGTTTTAGGAAACTACTAACACCTCATTTTCTTCTGGTCAAAGTGCTTGCACCAATACGACCTTGCATCTGATAACGGCTAGTATCTCAAATTACGCTGATTACCAACAATAGTTACCTAAAATCGTAGTATATCTTGTCCTGATATGTCATCATCATTACTCCCCCCCTCGACGCCTCAATCATACAATCCCTAGCCTACCCAACTTATTTCTCCTATCAGGCTTCCGTTGCCTTTGTTTGTAGTGGGCAGTGTTGGCTGCCCTCCCTGACATCCTTTCCGCCAAGCCTCACCCGGATTGGGAAAGTACCTGTTGGACCAGCCAGTGAGAGAGCGGAATGTAGGGCACGTTTTACAGCCCATGGTTAACTACTTAACCCTTGCTACCAAGATCATAGCATGGCACGTGATTAATATAGTAGCAGAAATGACATTTAATGGACCAATAATAGTAAAACACATGCATCATTACGTCATAATGTACACACACACAAACTGTATTTATTGGTACACAAATGAGAGCAAGAAAAAGATCAAATTATCCCTATAATCCAAAAGAACCTCAAAATATAAACAATTAAACCTAAGCCAATCCTCTCTATTATACCCTAACAAAAAAGAAACAAACACTTTTGAACAGTTGATCCGTCTTTTGACTCAAAAACAATACGTACTTTCTATAACCCTGCTTTACTCTGCTTCATCATCCGTATCGACTGGCTTCGGCGTTCCCTTGGGTGAAGACAGCCACTCAATGTGTCTCAATCTCCGTCTGGCCTCTCTCTCCTTCATATCCTTCTTGGTCATCTTCTTCTTCTTGCGGGCACGGAACTTCATCTCCGAGTTGTCCTCTGCGCCACTGACGACAGTGCTCGCTACAGTAGACGGCGCTGCCGATGGCATGGCCGAATTGACAGCAGAGTTGGCGTTTGAGTCCTCGAAACGGTCAGCGGAAACAGCCGCCTTGCCCTTGAGGGTCATCTTGCCGTCAACAACGTGCCATTGCTCGGAGCATAAAGCACCAACAAACTCTTCGTTGTGAGAAATCAGAATGACACCGCCCTTGAAGTCGCGAATGGCAACGGCGAGACCACCGAGAGAGTCACGGTCCAAGAAGTTAGTAGGCTCGTCAAGAACAAGCAAGTGGGGGTTGTTCCACATGGCACCGGCAATGACGACCTTGACCTTCTGGCCACCGGACAGAGAACCAATCTCGTTGTGGTTGGCAATCTCGGGGTCCAGGCCGAGGTCCTGGAAGTGCTGCGAGATGACTGATGGCTGCAGCTCACGGTAACCGAGACCTTCACGGGACGCCTCGTGGTCGTCGAATTCCTGGATCAACTTGCCGAAACCAAGCTCTACAAGCTTTTCACGAACAATGTGCGTGTTGTGCTTAGGCATAAGACCTCTCCACTTAACTTCGTACTGGAAGGTCTTCTTGAACTTCTGACGACCGACAAGAGCTTCGACTTGGCGGCCAGACTTTCCATCACCAAGATCAATAGGCTTGTCCATCTGAGCCTGCTCGGCCTCAGACAGCTGGCGGGTCTGCTTCATGTGAACCTCGCGGTCATCACCGTGCTGGTAACGCCACTGAAGGTACTGGTTAGGAGTCTTCTCCAAGTGCATTTCGACGTGCTCAAGAGCGTGCTGTTTGATGTAACCGATACGCAAATTGGGGTGCTTCTCGACCTTTCCGGTATCCGGAATAGTTTCACCAGTAAGCATTTTGATGAGCGTAGACTTTCCAGCACCGTTAGGACCGATGATGGCAACACGGGACGACAGAGTCAGCTGGCAAGACACATTGCTGAGCGAAGGCTTGGTGGCCTTGGGGTATGTGTAAGTAGCATCAGTCATGCGAATAATGGCACGAGTGTTCGACTTGACACCAGTAAGGATTCCGGGGGGAGGGAACCTGAACTGAACAGCAGAAGCTGACAAAGTGTAGTAAGACTTGGCCTCGGGGCGGACCTTCACAAAAGCGGCCAGATTACCACGGTACAGGGCAAGCTTCTTATTTCCTTCATAGTGGTAAATGTCGGTGGTAGTGTTGTCGAGGAAACCAGAGTCGTGAGATACGATTAGTGAGGTGATATCAGGGTGAGTGTTAAGGTAATTCTCCAACCACGCAACGTTAGCAACGTCAAGATGGTTAGTAGGCTCGTCCAGCAACAAGACATCAGCCTTTTGAAGCATGGCACGAGCCAGGGCAAGCTTCATCTTCCAACCACCCGACAGAGAACCAACGGGTTGGCTTTGGCGACCCTCGGGACCCGAAGTAAAACCAAACTCCTCCAAAACCTCGATAACCCTTTCACGACCAGCAGCTGCAATTTCAGGATCCTTAATGACGAACTCAAGGATGGAGATGTCAGCATCTTCACCCTGGTTGTGCTCAACATAGCAAGTACGCAGCACATCCTGGGAAGGGAAGCCCTCAAGCTTGCCACCGGCAATTGATCTCATCAGAGTTGATTTACCCGCACCGTTACGGCCGCACAGACCATAGCGGTGGCCCTTCAGCAGACGCAGGTTGGTGTGAGACAGCAAAAGCATACCACCGTACGCTAAAGAGAAGTTGGCGTTGACAATCTCAACTTCACCTTCGTCGTCCTGTGGGGGTTGACCATTCTTAATGCGGTCTTCAGTAACGTACTTCTCCTGGACAGCCTTGGCAACTTCCTCAAAGTTGGCAACCAGAGTCTGAAGGTAGGGACCAACAACATGCTCGATGCGGTCAAGCTGGCGGTGGTTTACATCCTCACAAACCTGCTGGCACATGTAAGGGCTAACCAGCTTGTACGCCTCACTCTTAGTAATGGAAGGGTCAGTTTTGCTGAGCTCAGCGGTGATGACAGCATCAACATCAGCTACAGTGGTGCGCTCGACAATGTTCTTGTCATCACCCATAGCCTGGTGAATGGTGTTCAAGCAGCGCTGGGCCAGCTGGCGGACCTCAGGAAGCGAAGCACGATCAACAACATTCTTGACACCAGGCTGAAGCTTAGGAAGGAAAGTACGGGCCTCGATGGGATCGTGGACAAGCTTGGTCAAGTTCTCAGTAACGACAACAGTCTGGCGGAGGACTTCCTGAGACGTCGATGGGTTGTTGAGAGAACGCTCCAGAAAAGGCGTAAGCAGAGCAAGAACGGGGGAGGTAACAACAGCAACAAAAGTAGTCATGGAAAGAGCGTGGATAGCCTTCTGGAGAGTAGCGGCAGAGGGATTCTCCATAGAGTTCAGAAGAAGGGGAATCCGAGAGCTAACATCGTCGTTGGATAGGAGAGTAGTGATGGAAGCCATGCAAGGAATGGCAACGCGGGAGACTTCAGCCTTGAGATCGTGCATGCCCTCTTCAACAATCGGAATTAGATCAGCTAGATGGGCACCCATGGCTTCACGGAGAACATCTTTCTCATCAGAAACCTGCTTGGAAACACCAATCTCCATCTTTGCCTTCTCAGCCATCTTCTGGATCAGTTGGTAGGCGCCAACAGTACCCTGCCACTTACCCGTCTTCTTAGACAAGTAGCGCAGCAGAGCCGGAAGAAGCCCAACAACAAGGGCCTCAGGCCCTAGGTTGTTGAACATGGCATCAATGCCATATTGAGCAGCCTCACGGACAACAGCGCCCTTATCAGCCAGGGCATCAAGAGCCAAGTTGAAAACGCCGCCATCCTGAACCAGCAGGAGGACCTCGGAGATACGAGCCTTAGGCGGTACGCGCTCAAAGATAGCACCAAGGAGGTTCTGAGCGCTCTCGCGGCGGAGCCCGGACTTCTTGTCACTAGCGGCCTTCTTAATCTCGGCGAGAATACCGTACTTAGAAAGGCCGACGTAGCCAGTGGAGTTGAGGATGAGATCACACAGAGCGTAGCAGGCATCGATGGACGCTTGCGACGTCTGGGCCTCGAAGATAGTGGTGAGGATGGAGGAGACATCATCTTGGGAGGGCATAGGCCCAGCGCCAGAGTCGATCATAATGGGCTTGCCCGGAACAAACGCGGGGGCGGCCATGATGAGGTGGGGTAGTCGATATATACAAACGACTACGGAGTGAGTGGAGATTAGGTGGAATCGGTGATGAGGCAGCGAATGCCTTTTTCAATCGATATGAGGGGAAGACCTAGATGCGGGGTAACGGAACCCAATATTAGCTTCTGGTATCACGAGGACTGAATCTGAAGAGCAGCGGAATGGATCAGGGAAAGTGGGGATCAAGATTCGAAAGTGGGAAAGGAGCTTCGATGTAGGAATCAACGCACAAGAATAAGTCTAATCTTCAGATCACGATAGCTAAAGAACCAATTGTAGAGATAAGGTAGTGGCCAATCCAGAATAGACGCACTATGAGGTCAAACTCGCTGAAATATCAAACGAATGAGAGAAGTTGAGATTTGAAAGAAATCAGAAATGAAAAATCTGTCAGCCTCAACCTTTCTCTTCTTAGGATTAAAGAGAGAATGTATTAATACAAGAAGGAAATATTAATGAAAGGCAGGCTAGTGACGACCAGTTATACCTTCACGTGGAAATGCATTTTCTTTTTTACTAATACATTCTTTTTTTTCTTTTTTGACCTTTCCTTGTTATGGCTATCAGCAAAAGCGGGGCTAGTGAGCCATCCATACAAAAACTTTTCCCCGTCTAAATATATGTGGTTAGCACTTATGTCGGATACAGGAAGAAGGAGGTACCGATAAAGGATTCTTTTGATTTTTTCTCTTTTTTTTTTTTTTTTTTTTTCTCTTTTTTTTTTTTTTTTTGAAGGAACTGATAAGACATGGATAAAATTATTGTGCAAAGTTGTTACAATCTGTAGACAAATTTGGATTTTTGCGGCTCTGCTGCCATTTCAAATGTTGCTCTAAGGGGTTCGCATTCTTCTGTTTCAATGTTCCTTTCCCTTGCTTTGTGCGCATTGAAAGCTGGAACGACCTGGAAGTTGACCAAAATACTATCATAGAATATATTGACCCTAGCAATGCGAGCTTAGTAATCCACAAATAGCGATGAGATCACCAGGATTTCATATTTGGATCAGTATTCACTTGCGCACAACTCAATATATCCGGGCTCATTCTTAAATTATAATTATGTATGAATTATTTGTGAAATATTGTGGTTGAGAATCTATCAAGGCACAAACACAGTTGGGCCCCACGGCCCGACTCCGGGTCCTTTAAATAGCTTTCCACCCTTCCATACCCATTTGATCTGGTTGCTATCTTGTAGAACCTTGACATTGGTCAGTGGGTTTTCCAGAACGCCCAAAATATCCGCTTCATACCCTACGCGGATCTGTCCTGTTAATGGTGCCTGCTCTCCAACTGTCAGAGGTCCATTCGCTGTCGCTGCCTCAATAGCCTGCAATGGTGACATCCCGGCTTCAACAGCATACTCAATCTCAGACGCCATATTGTACCCTGGTGGAGTATCAGTTCCTAGCGCAATCTTCACCCCCTTGGAGATTGCAGCTTTGTACGCCTGAAGGTGATACTTTTCACAAAGTTGTGCCTTCTCCCAACTTTCCGGTGGAATACCTTTCCCCCCTGACTTACGGAGATTTTCAACAATAGTTCTTGTTGGAATGTATAGGATGCCCTTCTGCTTCATCAACTCGAGGCATTCTTCGTCAGCAAATGTGCCATGCTCAATGGTGCTGACACCAGCCTCAATCGCTTGTAGGATGCCAGGTTTTCCATGGGCGTGAGCAGCGACGCTGCGGCCCATGCGGTTCGATTCCGACACAAGTACCTTCATCTCCTCGGGTGAGAATTGAGCATAGAGTGGATTATCATCACGGGACAAAACGCCACCCGATGCCATGACCTTGATACATTTGGCACCGCGACGTATCTGAAGCCGGACCGCTCGACGGCATTCATCAACACCATCAACCATCATACAGGCATTAGTGCCCATGTGGCCCGCGGTGATGTTGGAAACTCCGTTATTGAGAAGCGCATCTCCTGCAGGAAGCACAAAAATATCACCGTGTCCAGCGGTCTGTGAAATGGCGGCTCCCGCACTGTAAATGTTGGGCCCAACGATAGTGCCTTCTTGAATTGCCTTGGACAACTCACAGCCAAAACCAGCGAGATCTCTCAGAGAAGTGTAACCACGTTGAAGCGCTTCCCAGCAGCCACGAGCCAAACGTGCACCGGTTGTAGCAGGATGTTGAGTGAGCAGACCTAGCATCAAATCCAATTCGGCTTCTTTTTTACCACCAGCGCCAAAGTGTACATGGCAATCCCAGAGCCCTGGCATTGCAACAGGGACAACGAAGGTTTCGGGGCCAATTGCGGTCCATTTATGAGGTAGATCCTCAGCTGGGCCAACCCACTGTATGATCTTGCCTTCAATAACGATAGCGGCATTGGAAATAGGTGCGCAGCTACCGGGAATGAGTGTGTTTGCAAGAATGAGAATAACATCGGGTTTTTGAAGTTCAATAGGCGAGCCACTTCCGATGTGGATCGGAATACCAAAGCATTGAGAATTGTTATGGGATGACATAATATTAACAAACTCCGAGTCGCTATCCATATTTTTGGTTTTTTTTTTTAAAAAAATAAAAAATAAAAACAGTAGATATAATGTATAAAATAATCTTTGAAATATCATATTCTTGTGAAATAAGAATGATGCTAGAGCTATTGGCCATGATTGCTTTTATTGAACACAGATGATAGCCGACATCTTTGTATATCGGCATGTACCTGCTCTTATCGTGATAAGCGGCGCTTGCCGTTTTTGGTTCAAGTCTCAAAACTCAGCTCCACTCCTTGTGTAATATGAAACATTTCTTGTTAGTAGCTCCTTCAAACAACAGTAGATTCAACATTGAGTCAGCAAAGTGAGCTTGTGGAACATTTAATTATCAACAAATGAAAGTATTTTATATTTATGGCAAAGAAAATGGCAAAATTCTGATATCAAGAATCCGGAAAAGTTATAATGAAAAGATAACTGGTTGGTCCTTTGACACAAAACCGAGTACGAAGTCTTCACACAAGCGACAAAGATCTCCTAGGCTACCCCCTCTTCAGAATACATACATTTCTGCTCCCCTTTCATCACCCATCAAATCATCATCCATTCCATCACATCGTTTAAGTCATTAAAGAGAAACATTCGCAAACCACCAAACATGAAAAAAAAAAAAAGAAATACAACACATCAATCATCGCGGTTACTGCTCCGCCGCGGACTGCGACTCCGATGCGCGCGGTGACGGGCGGAACAGTCCTTTCTTGAAGACCTGTTTCACACAATAGGGTTGTTAGCTGTGGTACTCAGTTCTCTGAGAAATGAAATCATGGTACATACATTGAGACCTTGTCATGGCTGGAGCCACGAACAATGATCAGCTCCTCGTTCTTCAATGCCCTCAACCCCGACTTCTTGGATCCGCTGCCACCGCTTGAATGCTTGTGGTCTTTTCGGCCACGATCTTTGGCCAGTCGGTCACTAAGAGACTCAATTTGCACCTTGTAGTGTACCTCTTCACTCTCCAGAATAGCCGCATGTGCCGTCATTGCACCAAGCTCCGCCTGGAGAGTTTGAACTTGTCCGTTGGCGTTGATCCATTCATATTCCAGTTGTTGGATACGACTGTGGCACCCAGCCAGCTGAGCCTCCAGGGCATCACGCTGGACCTCGAGACTTTCGTTGGCCTGTGTCAATATGGTGATCTGGACAGCCGAATCGGTCTTGCGAACCTTCTCAGCAACAGCCTCTAGCTCAGCAATTTTCTCATTTGAGTCCGTAAGCTGCTTCATAACATCAGCCTTTTCAGCAGTGATACGCTCGATATCGGCCTGGGCCTGGTTTCGTGCATCATCAATGTTGAAGGTACGAACATTCATTTGATCAGCCTCGGCTTGCGCCGTATCCAACTGAGTCTTCAGCTCATCACGCTCCTTCTCCATATCCGAGAGGGTAGTCTTGGCCATCTCAAGTTCAGCAAAAAGGGCAGCGTCCTTCTTAGAAGTCTCTTCGGCAAGAGTCTCGAGCTCGTTCTGAAGCTTGTCAACATTAGCCTGTTCAGAAGAGAGAACCGCATTGAGTTCGTTTATCTGGGCCTCGAGTTCAACAGCAGTGGCAGCGTTGGTAGCAATCTCCTCTTCAGCAGCCTCATCCTCCTCCTTGGTAGGAAGAGCAGATATCTTGTCCTTGGCAGTTTCCAACTCGGTCTTTATGGCAACAAGCTCAGTCTCCAAAGCAGTCTTGGACTTGGAGGTTGAAACAAGCTCTTCAACAGATGCTGTGACGGCAGTCTCAAGACGCTGGACGGTGGCATTCAGTAGTGAAGTCGCGGCCTCAAGCTCAGCAATCTTGGTCTGCTGAGCAGCAGTCCGGGCCTTGTGACTCGCCAACATACGCTCAGCATGTGACTTGCCTTCATCTGCCGAATTGCGGAACTCGGAAAGTGCCTTATTCTGCACCTGCAAGCTGGCACAGACCTGGATTAGGGCAGCGGCTCTCAGCCCATTGATGGTGTTCTGATGGTTGGGGTCCTCAGCAATGGTAAGCTTACGGCGTTGGGAGTCAAGTTCGTCTTGGAGCTTCTGTAGTTGGCCATTGGCATCCGCTACCTCAGCCATCAAGCGTTCCTTTTCGGCGGCGTCGACTTCGAGGTTTTTGATAGCATCTTCGCGCTCGGAAACTTGTTTCTGAAGAGCTTCAAAGGCATTAGATTGCTTCTGAAGACGTTTCTCTAATTGAGTAGCAGTGGCATGCTCGCGGTTGGCATCATCCTCGAGTATCTCAAAGTCTTCTTGGAGAGCCTGCAGCTCGGCCCGAGTATCAGCCAAATCCTCAGACACAAATTGGCGTTCCTTGGCCGCAGAGCGGAGTTCTTGGCGGGCCCGACGTTTCATACGGGCAAGTTCTGTCTTTACGATGTCTAGTTCCTCCAAAGTGGCGCTCAAGGCAGCATTGCTGTTTTCGTTCTCTGCTTGCAGCTGTGAGAACTCCTCCTCAGTAATAGTAGGCGGAGCACCCCGCTGTCGACGATCCTGGCGAGCAAGAGACCGGTTGTGGCCAGCTTCGGTAGGGCTGTATACTTCAGAGAGGCGAGATTTGGTAGGGGCCTGGGGGTGGCGGACTTGAATAGTCAAGACGCGGCGCTTAGGAACCACACGAGTTATGACAGAACTAGCACCAACAGACCGTGATCTCTTGGATACAGAAGGGTGTACACCGGAGCGACGGACGACAGAGCCAACACGTTTCTTAGTCGCCTTGGGGGAAGCTGGAGAGTACTCGGACATCATGCTAGTAGCAGTCGTATGAATCGAGAGCCCATCAGAGTTATCATCGGACTCGGAGCCATGGCCATTGGTATAGTAGCCGTTACCAGTCATATTTTGGGACACAGGTCGAGAAAATGGCGGAGTAGTCATCCCGACAAACGACAGGCGGGCGATAGGAAGGCCTGAGTTTTCATATCCGAGTTGTCGCTGCTCATTACGCTCTCTCAACTCATCGAAGCCAACAACACCTTCCTCGGGCATGGGCAAAGCAGGTTGGAAGTTGATATTCTCAGAAACAGCACGTGACAGACGATCCTTGAGCAGATCCGGGTCAGGGCCAGCAATATATGAAGCATGGCGAGAAGCGACACGAACCTCCTCAGAAGCTTCAGGCATGTCCTTCATTTCGATTCGCTTGACACGGGGCGGCGAGGGCGAGCGGGAGCGGGGAGGATGACGGGGACGCTCAGCGTCGGAGAGTAAGCGTCGGAGGAACATAGTAATTTATAAAGATAGAAAATGGGTATCGAGGATTTGGGTATCAAAGACAAACAGGAAATAATACAAAACGCAAGAAGCGAGGCAAGTAAGCGAGACGGAATAAAATGCAGGAGGTATCTGCAAATGATCGCAAAGATCAAGAAGCAAAAATGATAAAGTAAGACGTCGGATCCGGAGGCAAGAAGTTAATGCGCCCACAAGTCCCGAACGTGCAAAAGAGCAATGAAAATGAGATAAAATAAGATATAAGCATATAAAGCAGACAGTATCAAACAGAAAGATCAAAAGGGGAAACCTATAAACAAGAATTTGAGACCCGAAAACGACAATAATAAGGAAAAGGGAAGAAGAATATGATGAGAGTGATAAAGATGATGGCCGTGATGCGAAGGCGAGAACAGCATAAGGGAAGGAAGAAAACAGGAGATGATCAAAGCCTTCACCTACAAGGTCCAGCCATCAAGATATATAAGCACGTTAAAGTTAAAGCAAAGTCATAAACCAATATACGCCGTCACCGTCTTGTCCGTGTCAAAATTTCTCATCACTCGAATCCTCACAATGCACAAAAGCGGTGACAACCTTAAGACATCTCGTCTGTACTTGTCTTGCCCTTTCTCCCCCAAGGAAGCAAAAATATCAAAACAAAAAAGGAGATAAATTCCCCAATTGTCTCCGCTGTCCCCTGTCACCCAGCGGATCCGATCCTCTTCCTCTGCTTGTTCCTTTGACAGGACGACAATAGATGGTAGTTCCCTACCAGTCGCTAAGAATCCGGCGCTAGTACGAGGTTGGAACATACATGGCAACTGATGCCTATAGAATACTAATGATCTAGATCTAGATCAACTACTAAATCCAAACATGAGGCATCAACAGAAGATGGTCAAATGTGAGGCCATCCAGTTACATCATTCAGTTGAGCTATCTTCTGCATTCAAGGGCGTCTCTAAGGCTCTTATCTAGGGGTCAGTCCTCTATTCACGAATCCATACAGGCTATATGTTACAAAATGGCTGAGGCTGATGGCCTCACAAAATGCCCAGCCATGATTTTTCTGCATTGCATGAACCAGAAACTCCACGCACGGCTTTATCACCACGGCATACGTTATGCATTCCATGGCTTATTAAGTGCCTCCTCGCCTATAGCATCGTAATACTTCAGTACGACAGGTGCTTATCTTTTATTCTAAGCATTAATGAATAAACAACATAACTATACCTATAGTTCGGATATAAAAAGCATTAAAGTGGATCCCACCGTAGACTCGAGATCAAGTCCAGAAAAAGGTGGGCCATCGAGTCTGTCGAGTCAATCTGCTGTTGACGTCCACCCAATAACCGCTACCTACCAGTGCCAAAACACAAGGGATCCTTCATGGGGTTAGCCCCGATATGTGGTTGGGCATCAAGACATATACAAAGCCACGCTTTAGGCTCAAATTAACGCCCAAATGTTGGGTAGCGTTTGTTTCTACGTAGACAATTTTAAATAGGAATATATGCTTGGAGGTCATGCATCGTGTGATTGGGTCACTTTCAGATTAGAGGTGAATCGTAGATTGAAACTTTTCGCTATTGATAAGTTCATTATGGCTGATGTTTACACGTTTGGGCGCAGCCTGCATCTACAACCTCATTGTCTCAAAAAAAAAAAAAAAGCATTCAAGTGACACTCATCTAATCGCCAAATTCCCCATTCATATTCATTCGCACCGCCGTAGATATGTGGTCGCTCTAGCTATACATACACCCATTATGTATTTGCAATCGGTCTCTCCAACCATTTCATCATGGCCCCGTTAATCAGCCCTAGCCAGTATTCTCCAAGTATCTACGCCATATGGTAGCGTTGATATTGCCGTTGGGCTTTCTTTAAGCTCGCCACCGCGGCCTCGTCGCCTCATTTATCTCAGTTGTTGACTCTCAAATGTAGTAAGGATCGACGCAAAAATCCAGCTTTGTTCTCTCGGGCCGTAACAATAATATATTGGTTTATGAATACATTGTAGTTCTACGTGATATTCCGGTGTATCACATAGTACCTGAGGGATCGGGTCCAATGTGTGCCATTCAGAGTAGAATAGTCGGTGAAGATTTAAGGAGATACCTCTTTTCCAGCGTGGGAGTTGGTGCTGTAACATACCATTGAGTACTCAATTCCTCGGGGAGAGTAGTATAGGCGAGGTACCTTCTTTTCACGCAGAAAATAGCAATGAAATTTATTTAGTCAAATAGCTAGACGATACGGCAGAAAGGATGTGATCGCTCAAACTTGGAAAGGAGCTATACACCATCATTTGTAATTGTGCGTTGGCAAGGAGTGTGACAACTTAGGAATCAAGATAATGATAACGACATCAAGGGGTGATGAGGTCAATTGTATGGTGATATCGCTTTTTTTATGTTTTTTTATCACCCAAGACACCGGAAAGTCTTCCTATCACCACCACATGTTGCTCGGCACTGATTTCTCTCGCCAGAAATATGCGCTTTCGATCCCGAAGGACATACCCACCGGCGCAAAACCACCTCGCATTGCATCGTCGTGCATTGCATTACAGCCACCACGGTCACTTCACTGATAGCCCTCGGTATATCATCAAATATCGTAAGCCTGATTAATCCCCATTTGGTTTTCCTTCTGTCTTGTTCATTTATTGTCGAAAGCCTACTTCATACCGTTGACACATCTTCTCCAGCCAGCTTGTTCATATCATGTCATCGTACATGCTCACATGGCCCCATTGTGCATAGAGGATGCGCTGAATGCAGAGGCGAGGCGATAGTCGTATGGTAGGAAGGCCGATGGACCATAGGTTTGAGAAGTAGTGGCGGCACTAATGTGAGGAGTCGCTTGGTGTGTAAGTCGAGTTTGGCCGGGTAGTATAAAGATGGTTAAAATATTTTGGTTACCTAAGGCTTGGCTCAAGAATTTGTAGTTTACCATCATCATGATAAATTCTGTCAATATTAGGGTTGGGGTTACCAAACTATATCCAATCTCGGTCCGTTGATCACTTAACCCTAATTATCAACAAGTTGTCCCATTTAGTAATGCAAATGTTCAATAGTATGTATTAATGTAATCAAGCAACTGATTACATCCTATATCCAGAATTAGTATTGTCCACCAGTGGCCTTACACCCTTCTCTTACGCTTTATATATTACAGTACAAACGGTAGTTTCCTCATTCTTTTCCCATTGATGCTATTGTAGATTGGTTTTACTTGTAAGATAGGCTTAAACATATCTGATTGATAAGATTTACTTGCTAGGTGAGACAACTCGTAATATTGGCCAATGAAGATGCATAGAAATGGGTTTTGTCAGCTCCACAGCTCAGCTCCTGATACCTGATGTCATTTACGCCACATTCAAGGGTTGTAACTCTCAATATAAGTCATTACTATCCGTAGTGCAGATGGTGTGAGATCATGCACCTATCTGACATCAGTACTGAATATGAATCCTTAAAGAGTTTGAAAACGCTGTTTCAATATCTGAATAATCGAGGATTAAGTGTTTTTGTCGTGTCAATCATTGGACTTATAGTTTCACGATAGACGCTTGTTTTTTCGAGGTTGATTGCTTCGCACTTATGTGAGGATCCTAATTATTGGTCAATAGTACTAATTAGATTTCACACCTTGATATCAATCATTCTTTGGCTACTTTCTATGAAGCTTATTCAGACATTTTCAATAATACCCTGATTTCAGGCTACTATCTATCATGCCACACCCATCTTCAGAACGCCAGCCTCTTCTGGCTTCCTCATCTCTTAAACCACACAGCTCTGTACTGTCTGCATCATCAACCTCTAGTGTTATTTCCTCACCTTCATCTCCTCTTCCTTATTCCCAACTCTTCATCCTCTTTGTTCTTTCTCTATCTGAACAAACAACCCTCAACTCCCTTGGCCCATATCTCCCTGCTATGCTTGCCTCATTTCCGGACGTCCCCCAAGACTCAATTCCCATATACGTCGGCATGATCGCCTCCTCCTTTGCCCTCGCTCAATTACTTAGTAATTATCTTTGGGGAGCACTCTCCGATCATGTCGGTCGGAAACCAGTCATTCTAATTGGATCTACTGGCCTCTTAGTCTCCGTTGTTGGTTTCGGGTTCTCGAGGACGTTCAAACAAGCTGTTACTTTCCAAATTCTCATGGGCCTTCTCAACGGGAATGCTGCCATATTTCCCACTGTCCTAGGCGAACTTACTGACCGCAGTAACCAATCACGCGCTTTCTCTTGGCTTCCTATCGTATACTCGGTCGGCTCCATCACCGGACCGGCTATGGGTGGTCTTTTCGCTGGAAAAGTATCTTCCGTATACCCTTACGCCGCCCCTAATATTGCTAGTGCTATTCTCCTCTTGACGATGATTGTTATTGTATCGCTCTGCTTTCGCGAACCCACTGAAAAACATGCCAAGAGTCGCAGATCCATCGTAGCAATCTTGCCCAACCGCGTCCAAAGGTTTTTCGGAAACTCCCCGCATCATCAGGAGGACGTTGAAGTCCAGACTAAACCTCTTTGGACAAAGACGACATTGCTATTGCTCATTTCCTACTTCACGTTCCAAGTATCCAATATTTCTTTTGCCACTTTGTATCCTGTATTCACGGCGTCGCCGACGCCCGTTGGCCGTAACCTACCCCCGGCGACTATCGGAGTCTTATTATCTATTGCTGGGATTGTCACTATGGTCTTTCAAGCCACAGCCTTTGAAAGGTTTAAATCTAAATATGGCAACATTGGAACCTACCGTATTGCTATTGGTGGTATTTCTCTTTGTCTTGCCGCTATGCCATTCGTTGGCTATCTTCAGTCCAACCGCGTTAGCCCGAATACCTGGCAGAACCTGTGCACTTACTCAGAGATTGTAATAGTCTTAATTATGCGGAACATATTTGTTGTTGGTGGACTCTCAAGTATCATGTTGCTAGTAAGTTCCAAATCCTGATGATATCTTGTGATATCCTTTCCAACCAGGCCTTCAAGATTTGGCATTTAAGACTTGAGACTCGATATTTGTCTCCACCTTTCTCGAGTTGTTAATGCCCCGCTTTGTACAACGACATATTGCTAATCTATCACATTCAAGATCAACAATTCTGCTACCCCGGCTACTCTTGGTACTCTACATGGCACTGCGCAATCCCTCTCCGCAGCCGGCCGCGCTGTAGGCCCTGTGATCGCAGGGTCTATTTTTTCTATGGCAGTAAGTAGAGGTCCAAAGGGCTCAATAATTGCTTGGGACTTTTTTGCAACCATTGCAGTAGTTGGATGGGTGGGCACTTGGGGGATTATCTGTCCCGAATTGGAGAGCGACGATTATATTGAGAGTCATGGGGGAAGCCCAATGATGAGTGAAGAAGATAATGAGAGGGAAATGGCACGGGAGGATAATATGGTATGACAGGCACAAAATTCCAAATGCATTCTGTTTCTTTATATTTATATTTGTCTATCTAATATACCACTAGATACCGTCTTGACTACATGCAACGTTGTGCCTCACTAGAAAATCCCGTTGACTTCAATCTTCCGTGAACTTCTGCCCACTCCGATTCCATAATTTCCAGTGATGGCCATCCGCCAGTTCCCTTTCCGAACATCCCACCAACTTAAATCCCGTCTAGTTAATTTAAATTCCACCTTTTCTGTCTTCCCAGGATCAATTGATATCTTCGAAAAGCCTCTTAAGACTCGGACCGGGAACTCAACATTGGGTACCTCAGGGTACTCGAGATACAATTGAGCGACTTCTTTACCAACTTTGCTACCAGTGTTCTTGATATCGACGGTGACCTTAATCATATCCACCCAGAGGTCAGGATTTCCACCTTCGCCGCCACCGACTGGAGATACATCCCGGTGTGTAGTGTACCCCTCGGGATAAGGATATTGTCCCTTCTTGATATCATTGGGGTCGTTAATGTAAGGGTAAATGTACTTTTCCATCTTAACAAAACCTTCGGGAGCCAATCCTTCCTTGATATCGGGAATCTGATCTGAGTATTTGGGGGCATCTACCCCCTTGGGGCGATCCTTGGGCCATTCCGACTTTTCTTGAAGCTTTTCGACGACCAGGTTGCTGTACTCAAACGTCGTATAACTCAATCCAAATCCAAACTCAAATCTGGGTTCAATTTGCCTTTTGTCAAAGTGGCGATAATCCACCAACAGCCCCTCGGTGAAATCCTGCTGGGGAACTACATTATTCGGAAGATACATAACCTGACCACCCGGGCCATAATCTGATAGATCCTTTCCTATAGTGAATGGTAACTTCCCACTCGGATTGACGTCACCAAAGATGATGTCCACCAAAGCATCACCACTGGCCTCACCAGGAAGATTTGCAAAGATGACGGCGGAAACTCCAGGGTCTTCAATCCACTTTTCCATGACCACGGGTCCCACTGCATGGATGACTACAATTGTTTTGGCTTTCTTAATTCCATTTCCACAATTTTGGACAACATGCTTTACCAATTTCTCCGAGCCCTCCTGAAGAAACAAATCGTTCCGATCTCCTTTAATGCCACCAGACGACAGGAAACCCTCACCACTATCTGCACTGCCAAAGACGATACATATGTCATGTTCCAGTAGCCAAGGCCGTTTATCAAATTCTGGGGTATTGGACAGTTCCATGGACACCTCAACCTCATCAGAGAACTCCCTTTTCAAAGCTTCTGCTGGTGTAACCAAAAAAGGAAAGTTCGCAGCTCCACTTCCCCACCCAGATCCCAAGGTCCCTTGATTACACCCTCGATCTTCACAAGCATTCGGTCCATATCCTGGGCCAGCATCTTCTCCGTAAATGCCAATAGATGGGCCTCCGTGTCTGGGCTTCTTCCGACGACCATCGTGATCATGGTGGCCACCATCACGAAGCAACGGGAGGATCCCGTCATTCTTAAGAATAACTGTTCCTTCGGCAGCAATTTCCCGAGCAAGAGTCTTATGGTCTCTCTGAACATCAATAAACTGATTGACGATGATTGATGGCTGTTTGCTGGAACTGGCAGGAGCTGTCACTCCCATTTTTTCGTCGGTCCAAGAAGAAAAGTTGGGTCCTTTGCGATCAAATAGGGTGGTATTATCCTGGCCTAGCTGATACCAAGAAGCTACAATCCGCGTTGCCATATCATTAATGCGCTCCATTGGAACCGATCCGTTGAGAACAGCCCGAGTCAATTCCGAGCCCCACAATGACTTTCCATCCATCCAACCAAGACCGTCTCCAGGCATTGTCATGTCGAGCCCGGCAAGAGCTGAAGCGACACCGCTGCGCTGAGCAAGCCAATCTGATACAACGAAACCCTGGAACCCCATTTCATCCTTTAATATACCATTCATGAGTCTTGAGTTCCCACATGCATAAGAGTTGTTGACCATATTGTACGAACACATGATTCCAGCTACCCCGGCTCGGACAGCATCGGCAAATGGCCAGGCATACATTTCCTGCATTGTTCTCTCGTCCAAGTTGGAGGACATGGCGTTGGCAAGTCCCCATTCAAAAGACTGACGGAAGTGCTCCTGTTCATTGGCGATAAAATGCTTGACCACAGCCATCACATGCTCTGATTGGATACCTTTGATGGTCTGGGCTCCGGCAATTCCCTGAAGATACGGATCGGCTCCGAAACCTTCCCAGTTTCTACCGCCTGCTGGCATCCGCCCGAGTGGCCCAACACACGGCGAAAGAAGGATGTTGATACCCTTGAGGCGCGCCTCGAGACCATGGGCTTTTCCTCGGGCATATATAAGCTCCTTGTTCCATGTAGCGCCAGTGGTGATTCCAGCAGGAAATACGGTAGCATTCTCGGTAAACCTGATACCAAGCGGACCATCTTGCAAAGCCAATTGAGGGAAGCCGACGCCAGTAGCCGGTGCTGTGTTTCCGACGGCAAGACCCATGCTCCAGCCAGTTCCCGTAGTAATGTTGACTTTTTCAGCCAACGTCATCTTCGTGACCATCTCCTGAGCTTTCTTATAGCTCTCCTTCCATGTCTCCACTGTACCACCCCGGGGTGTTGGGTACCAAGGGGGAGACTTGCCAGATACTGGCGCTTCTTTGTACTTTTTGAAAGCAACTAAGCCAACCAAAGAAACGACGATCCAGACAGCGAAAATAGAGCCAATCACCATCAACAGACATCTAAGCTTACTCCGAGCTTGTTTTGCGGGATCCTGAAATATGTCCGACAATTCCCGATTCCGTCGCTGGCCTGCATTAGCATAATCGGTCTCTGTCTCCACATCGGAATCTACATCGCCCACAGCAGCAGAGGCCGATGGGGGTAGTCCTGGAGAATGTGCAGGATGGTCTACACTGGGATACCTGCCAAGACGGGTAGATGAGAGATAGTCTTCGGTGTTAGCCAAGTCCTCAAGAGATGAGGTGGATGAGCGTGAGGAGTCAGTGGAGGCGCGGGAGAGAAGGCGGGTATTTTCCGGAGGATCCATGCTAAGGAAAGGATTATGGGGATAATGCGGAACGGATGAATTCTCTTGTACTTGTAGCTATAGAGTTATTTTGAATTGCAAAAAAATCAGAAATAGGAATAATGGCAATATTTAATTGGTTTTAACTTGTAACATTGTGAGTATGCATGCAAATGGATCGGATCATGTTGTGATATCAAGCGCCATCGGATAGTGAAGCCGTGCATTCTCCACAAAAGAATACCTATGCACTGATGAGGCTGAATTTAATCCTTGTGGTTGCATAAATTGTCTTAGTAAGTAAAAAGGCTCAAACTAGTTATCAAAGCTCAAGGTTGAACATAAACAGAAGACCTAATGAACCAGTGTGTGGCATTTGGCGTGGAAAATTATATTTCTTGCCTGCCACTTTTATTGCTAATGGCAATACTACACTTGGGCTTATATGTAGTCTACAGAAGACTATGCTTAAATCCTATTTCTTGCCACACGAGTCTAAATGTGTTGATTGATTGATTTATTGGGTTACGTCAGCTATTAACGCATGGTTAACGCGACGCCGGATTGGCTACCGAACAGAGTGCAAGGCTGTCTGTACTGCCTATATATGAGCTTTCCGCAAGCGGGCCACCGTGGTCCGGAGACTCACGTACCCCAGAAGACCTTAGGTACAGATGTGGTGAATAGTCGAGACGCTTAGTTTAAGTAGAAACGATAGGGTTGCGATGTATATTCTTATATTTTCCAATAGCCCTGTCATATTCACCTGCTGTCTGCACCTAGCTTTCGCAAGTTTACTACTGTTGAGCTCGCAGACTAAATATCAACTCTGTATTCATGTAATTCTATTGACTTCTAGAATTTTTCTTCAGCATTGTATTTCTCATACGTTTCTGGCCAATTAGTAATATCTTTTAGGCAATGGTGCCGTCATTGATGTTCTTTGAGCAGTCCTCTGGATCACTACATGGCGTAGTCGATGGAATACAGGGAACCGATAGAAGATATGAAGACCAATATAGTATACAAAGTCAATAATATTCAAGTAACTAATGGTGCACACCATCCTACGGGTGATAATAGAATCCATTAATGGTTTGACCTCAGAAGCCGTGATGTTGCCGAGGCTGTGAATAACGCCATACTTTGTAAGTAGACTTCCCAAGTCATGTTTCATAGCAGCATACCTAACAAACACTCACTTGTAATATTCGATAGCCCATATTATAATTGCAAACTGTCTTGTGATTGAAAATGTTTACTCTGATATAAAAAGCAATCTGCAGGAGTTACACGGTTTCGATTTCGATGGCCCAACTGTAGATATGCATAATATTTGGATCGTGATGAGAAGGGAAATTATACTATAGGCTGCATATTTCCGATTTCAATTTCGGACCTAGAGAATACACGAGGGACATGAAGCGTTCGGATAAGCTGCATTCTCCACTAGCTAATAGCCCCAACTCGTTGCTAGCATTTGCGATACCCGAAGAGGCTAGTGGCTTGACAGTAATTGACGACGTGGGGCTTAAAAATAGTCTTTACTCAAACGGAGGCGAGCCGGACTCACTTTTGGGTGCAAGCCAAATAAAACTCAAAACATTATTACTAAATAGCGTAGATACTTCTAATGTTTTGATTCTGTCATAAGTTTGTTTAATACTACATCATCCCTTTCGAATACATTACAAACTAGCATTGTGACTTAGCCAACACATGGTGATCCACATCCCCCCAATACTTTGCCAAAATCTGGCTTCGATGCTCCGCCAACTTTCCAAAAGCCACTGACGAGCATGCCAGTGTATCATCTCTCCAGATCAGACTCTCATCTAACAACAAGTGGACATAAGTGAAGACAGATGCGTCGAACTCCGAGGGCTTCTCCGAACCAAAGAACCAAGCAGTTGAGCTTGACGATAACTCAGCATCAAGAGTGTCCAGAGCAACACGTGCTTCGTTGTAGAGATTTTGGGGATTGTAACGTTAGCCTTTGTTAACAGCGCGACTTCCTGTTGGGTAGCTGCGCGGAGCGAATGTAAAGCTGTTGCCTGGATGAGATCTAACGTTGAAGTCGGTGCGATGTACAGGTGCGCGACTAGCGGCATGTTTAGTGGTGATGTGTATAAAGCATAGAGCCAAGCCGGTAGAATAGAGCCAGGCAATAACGTGGTGAAGATTGCTGATTTATGTCCAGGAGTAGTAGGTGGGATAGATACAGGTTTAGCAGTCTGCGAGAGTTATTTGGGGAGAGATGACGGTGGGTCAGCAATGGAGGAAGATTACGGAAGGAGATAAGATAAGGACGGCGAAGGAGACGCATGATTTGATGCTGACGTGGAGGTAAAAGAGAGGCCAGAAAAGTGAAGGTAGGCCTATAAGGCCTTAGTTTTGATATCACAATGCGTCCATTCGAAGAGGAGTACTTTCCTACTATTTTAAACACGCTGGGTTATAGCTCAGGCGGTCGGGGCCATTGCTCTAGACAAAAAGGCTACTAGATTTATGAGAGAGGGATGGTCGACCAACAGGAAGGTTTGAGGAAGGCAAGACACTCAACAGAAGCACCTTGAAGAGGTAAGGATGGGAACAGGAGCGCTTAGCCCGGAGGTATCGGCTGTAGTCATGATATGGGTGAAGACCCTCTAAACAGTATTTGAGGTTTCCGATGATTTGAGAAGGTAGAACTGATGTGCTAATTAAAATTGAGGATCAATTTATATAGACGTGGTACGTATTATAGGAGTTCTGGGTCGAGGCCAATAGAATCAAAACTTGAATATTATGATATAAGAGTAGAAGATCTTAACCTTGCATATTACAAATGCATTATTCTATAAGTTTATCTTACCCCATAGAAACCTATGTTGAAAATCGACTAATTGTAATTGAAAGATTACTAGTTTGAGTTAGAGATTGGTGAAAGCACTTCTTTGTTTTTCTTTCCCTTTTGGGACCATGACAGCTAATGGCAGAATCATGTGAAAGGTGATTAGTCATAATTATTTGTGTATAAATTTCTCGTGTTGCCTATAGTTCCTAGTGTTCTAAACATTCACTTCTACCTTGATTTAATTAGCTGTAATCCTTTGAATGTTCGTTGACTTCTACTTTTTCTTTTATCTACCAGTCACAATTCTATTTTCTTTTACACATCGAATTTCTTTTTGATTCTACAACACCATTCATCACAAAATGGACGACAAAATACCCCCCGATGAACTTCTCCAAATTATCCAAGAGTCTCAACGACGGGAGGAGGAGTTTCAACGACGGATGGAGGAGCGGGAGGAAGAGTTTCAACGACGGATGGAGGAGTTTCAACGACGAAAGCGGGAGA